>WEDG01001704.1:0-259470 GCA_017591395.1 Schistocephalus solidus
TATATATATATATATATATATATATATATATATATATATATATATATATATCCGGGCTCTCAGCTTACTTTAACAAAGTCACTGCCCACTGCGTAAAAATGAGAAATATGGTGTGTGTTTGCAAGGAAGTGTAAGCAATTCAGGCAAAACATGCAAATTATAAATCCACTGATGAGTACTTGTCTGTTGTAGAAGTCCTGGATAAACCAGTATTTGTAGGGTACTTTGGCAAATAGAATGGGCTCATGTTTAGGCTTGTGAATCCAGGATGAACCACGAAAGTTGTGCTGTTCTATAATAGCAGGTGAGGCCCATGTTTTGTAATTTTGAAAAAGCAACCGAGGTGACGAAAGTAACAAATTTGTCACAGTAACACTTTTACGACTACAAATGCTTCTTGGTCGTAATAAATTATAAGGAAATTGACTTACACCGCAGAATTGTATGAGAAGTAAAGTAACTACAGACACAGGGCGTAGAAAAGGCCTAAATCTCTAAATCGCTTTTTGTGATAGGCAACCCCCTGCTAATCCAGAGGTAATATGGTTATTTCGACAAGTTTTCACGAACGACTTAGTAAGGTACCAGAACCATTCATCAGATCACATGCTAGCAAAATCTGCTGCTGCTTGGTGGAAAGAAACTTTGTAAATCGTAGCAGATTACTTTCCGGCGCATGAAAAATGAATCCCAAAGTAGCTTAACTTTGAAAAACCTTCGTAAGTCTTATCACGAATAAAAAGGAAAAGCACGAATTGCCACTGAGCGGTAAGTATTCGCGAGAACCTGGCTAACCCGCGAATTTTCAACTAACTGTACAGAAATCCACCATCAGACCAAATTTTCGGCGTGAGTACGGTTCGCGCCCTACAAATGAGTGTTAGGCGGACTGCAATGCAGGTGCGATGGGAAGAGGGGGTGGAAGAAGGTCTATGATTAATGGATTTGCTTGGGGTGGAATGCTAGATAGTGGGATGGTTGGGCGTAGTATCTTCATGAGTCAGAAACTTGGAGGTGCGGAGGACGAATAAGGTGTGCTCGCAGTCCCTTGTGGTGCTTATGAAGTATGTAGATCACTATGACACTGAACGCTGCTCCTACGAGAACGTCGGGCCGTGCGGGTGGTTAGTGGGAAGTATGCCGATACCTCCCAGGATACATGAGTAAAATTTATTATCGCTTTCAGGCGAGTTCTTAAAAAAAACTGGGGGGATCGCGTTTACAGCCAGCCTTTATGCATTCACTGAGGCAAGTGCCTGCGCGTTGACTCATACATTCCAATATGTTTAAAGCGATACCGACAAAGAAAAGGGAGACTGCAATGGCCTTTCCTGGCTAATTAGCCAACATCAACCATCCATACCTAACCAGGCCGTAATTAACCATACTTTATACATGCTCATCAGACGCCATAACGGCCAACCAGTGGCAGATCCTCCACCTCTCTGCTTTCCAATTCTTGAACGACTAGCTCGGCGGAGTTCAGGATAGGATGACCGTATTGGGCTCAAACAACTCAGCGTTGCGGGCTGTTGGATACATTTACAAACGACTTATCTGGCATCTGAATTCGAAAAATCACCCGGCACATTTAACTAGCCGATTCCGACGTGATAACTACCCTCAGCCGCCAATTCTGGGTTACCAATCTGGTAGTAATTAGACGCCGACAACTATTTAGAACTGAAAAATTAATCTGGGCAGTGCTAAACAATCCATTGAGTTAATCGAGTTATAGGTATTATTGGTAGACAATTTGAATGGAACATCGCTTCCCTTTACTCCAAATGCAGCCCATATCCAGAAGTCCAGACGTGCAACAGGCTGCGGCTGTATGAAGCAACTGGAAAGGGTTTATATGATGTGGTTTCTTACATAATTCTACTAATAACATGAGGATTCCATATTTCAGGGTCTCGGTTTCCGAACGTTCCCGGCCGTGGCTCCTTCTTTCACAGTGGTGTTCATTTAGGCCAAAAATTACCTGTGTTCCTCTTCCACTTCGTAACATAAGGCTGCGGGAGTCATTTAATTCACTCTACCTTTTGGTAATTCGAATTTGACGTCTCATACGCATATCGAACGGAAAAGGATCTGTCAATGAGGAAGTCCAAACCAAGGTTCCCTGTAATACGGGCGGCAACAGGTCAAAGACGCTTGGAAAAAAGATTAAAATCCATAATTTAACCCATAAATTTGTTTAAATATTCCAAAAGACCTAATGAACAGAGCGCGCAAATTAAAAAGGTGGTTTGGCAGTAGACTGGAAACGGGCTTATAACACAGAAACCGAAACCTAAATTCATTGATAAAACTGTATACACAATATATTCCCTACCTCCTGAATATCAATGGAAATTCTGAAACCTGTTTTCGATTCAAACAAATCACTTAAAGAGCGTTGTCGTACTGATTATCGTGCAGATCAAGCCCATTATATTTCAGTCACAGTAGGATGTCGGCTTTTGAAAAAGTTTCTTTCTGATCACCCACAAAAATTATACTCGGTACAAAATTGCTACTTAAGTAGTATGCTATTATCTCATTATTTTCAATGCTCTTAATGAATAAATATATTTTATAGAAAAAACGCACACAAATATTCTGTCATCTACTCATTTGATAGCAAATTACGTCCTCTTCAGATTTTATACTTGAAGAAAGAGTATCTTTCGGTTTTTAAAAAAAAACTTTCTAAATTACTGAAACATTTTGAACACTACTGGCCGTTACACTTGAATTCACGGTTTCCAAACTACATGCTGTATACTTTTTGTATTTGGATAAATCCCAAATTTCTCTACGATTTACATAAGAAGTCACATAGTTCACACAACATGTTGTGATGGATTTGGATCATGTTGCATACATTGTAGGCCATGGTTATAAATAAATTCAGCAGGTAATCAGTTTTCGATCACAGGATACAAACATAGAGTTTGTGTTAAAGTGGCGCTCGCCAGTTCAACTGCAATGCGGGACATGTCAGCACAGTTTGGCTTTGGGGCCTCGGGCCTCTTGGTCCTCGAGAGCAACACGGGTGACTATTTCTAGTTGCTTTGTCCTTAGCGGGTGGCTAACACGAATCTCAGACGAGCAAGACCTGTATCATTGGTAGTGTACTTTCATGTAGACGCTTGCAGGGGCTCTAGGCTGTAGATCCAAAGCGGAAAAAATGACTGCCTTCAAGCCCGCAAGTGCTGTGGTGAAGCACCACTTCCACGTGCTCAAAAATAGCCGCAATCACTGACAACGAGACGTAACCGGTAAAGCGTCTGACCAAGGTAGTCGACATTCACCTGGGACCGGCCTCAAAGCTCTGGTCCGTGGACTTGCGGCTGGGGTTTGGCTGGTCAATGACGTCACAGAAGCCAGCATTATCACTCCGGTTTTCCCCCCACCTTCTTTGATATTCCTCCTACGGTACATTTCTTCGCAGTAGCCCCTTAAAGGGAAGGCATTGTAAAGTAAAAAGATAAAAATTTCCGAGTCATTATGCTAAAAACGTAGTTGGGCACGTACTTCCCCTTGATACCCACACTGATGGCATGTCGAAGAGGGAGTTTATCATCTAGTATCAAACCAACGTCTGTATGTAATTCTTTAAAGGGTACTTATCAGGGCAACCCATCACCTAGTGACCATAAACAGTGTGTCTGTGCCTAGAATCTGGGAAAAAATTTATGTCGCTGGGCTTATCTGATGATAAATTATAGTTGTAGTTGCAAAACTGGCGGGTATGGCAGGTGGGATCAAATCTTCCGACGCACAGTGGCTGTCATTCGAAATTGTTCAAAGCCCTCCATTTAGAGTTATAAACAATAAACAACTGATTTTATTTCGTACTTTTCATGCTTTTGAAATTTATTTGGCCAGAAAAAAATTAAAATGAGAATGTTATTGTCACTTTCATGAATTATCCTCTATTTGAGTCATTAAAAAATTTCAGTTATGAATAAGATCCTTCAACTTCGATCTGGCTTGTCGCCGTATCGTACGAATAGAGTGTGAAGGCAAGCTTGATCAAAAATGGATGAGTGGATGACCTACCAAATCGTAGGTCGCATCCTAATAAACGTAGATCTTCCATAAAAATTAATAGTGCATCATTCCAGAAATGACCTTTCCGCAACTAAAATTATTTAAATACTGTCATAAGGAAGAAAACTTTTCTTACTTAAGTTTTAGCAGTGCTTTTACATCAATATGAGAAATAAAGACGGGGGACGAGGACAAGTTGACGAACAGAGATATTTTAACCACAACATTGGTGGCATCTGGAAGTATAAACGTTTCTGAAGATCCTGTCTGGCGATATATTTGAATTTGTATAATCCGTTGTGTCAGACATAGCCGTAATACACAAAATAAGCAGCATTTTCCTGAAGAAGTCGGCAAATAAACGTTAGATCATACCCAATATTAATTGAACGGCATTTATCGCCCATTTAAATTTTAAAAACCAATTTTAAACTTCTCGGAGAAACACTTACAAGTCGAAATCTCCTTAAAGGGTACCTAGGTTAGGTGAGAATTTCCTTTGACAGAAACGGCCAAACTGTAATCTTGCACACAGAAAAAAAACGGACACAATGTTAGAGATTGTTTCAATTTCGCTCCTCCTCCCTTCCTCCCACCTTCGGCAGGACATAGGAGCAGGAACTACCCGCAATACATGGCGATAAATTCCAGGAAATTTGGGGTTAAGATTAGTGTTAGAGCTAAGACACTGGAATATTTGCCCTTCCTGGAATTGATCCCAAGGTCATCTGTAGGAAGGGGGGGAGGGAGGCGTTCCTGTTCCTGTGTCCTGTTGGAGAGGAGGCGTATAAACGATTCCACACAAGTTTAAGGCATCACATATTGGCCGTACCTCGGGTAAGCATAATCCCATTTGTGCAATTTTGAAGTCTTTCGGTGATTTTACTATGGATAATTAGCTGGTGTTCTTCTCCGGCGAAGCTGTGTTTATGAGCATAAAATAACTGCCATTTCACCTAGTTTGGTACACGACGAGTCTCCATGAAGTGGCATGAGAACCTCAAGATTTATACGTTTGCCAAACTGATGCACGAAGCTAAATGAGTGCCCTGAAGTTAAGAATGCCCTCTTCCGTTTAGAATGGCCAAACAGAAACGCTTTTCTCCTACATTTCCGGTTAGCTAGTGATAACTACAGGTATTCACCCCAAACATCCTATTCTTTAAAGCAAGATGTTATGAAAACGCTGACTAGGACCATACTTATTTAAAACCAAGGAAATACTAGCAGTAACTTGTATTAAGGGATGAGCTTCGTTCATGCTTTCGTCAGCGACTTTTTCCTCCCCTTTTAGGCCATTTCTGGGTCAAAGACCTACCTATTCTCGTCATTTAGCCTTGTGTTGCATTTCCTGGCATAAAGTGGTCTTCAAGTGGGTTCAAAATCTAATTGTTTGATGTTTGAACTTACTGCCCATCAGGTCCAAAGTTTACTATGACCGTATATGCACACCCTCACAAATATTTGTACGTGGGTCGAAATACACGTTTCGTGTGAGAAACTTGTCGAAAATTCATATATTTGCATCGGCGACGCCAAAAAACTCCAGCTAACGCATTGATTGGCGAAAATCAAACAATCTTTCAGGGTCAGAAGTAGCCGCGATGAGTCTGCGGTGTGGCTCTGGCAGAGTAAACTATTCGTTTAGGTTCACTTTACAAATAGCTTTTGTTACATAAATCCATCGGCCCTGATCAAGTTTTTCATCATGCGTTTGTCCTCATTCCGAGACCCATAAATATTCTTGAATCCAAATCAACTCGTTTAGGTCAAAACGAAGCATCTGGCAGAAATGGTTTTAATCAAAAATATGCGTCAACGAAATGTAGCCGCTGCTGTTTTCGGTTACTTACTGGGCCATAGAAGGTTGCCAGCTTTCAGGTAACAAGGAAAACGTGGATGGGCTAAGAGCTCCGGCAACTTGCAGAGTTAAATATTCAGCGACTTAGTACTGATCACTTGCACTATTTTGATCTATTTACACGTTCGTATTTCTCGAGTTCCTCATCCAAGTACGCTTTATTACAATACATTGACTCTTTGTTTCTAATTCGCTAAAGCTCTGGTTTTCATCCATTTTAAATTAGCTTTACAATGTGTGTCAGGAATAAAAACTCAAATAAAAGATAAATATGAAGGTGGTAAATGCTTACAGCAAAAGAAATTAAGAAAAAAGGTTTAATTTTCGAAATGTTGGACTTCACCAACATTTAAAGAAGCTCTAAAACTTTGAGGCAGATTGATGGATTGAATGTAAAGTTACAGAAAGCATACAACCGTAACCAAAGCAACAGCATAATAGGGGAAAATATTATACAAATAATGTTAGATATAATCTTAATGCACGCGGAGGTCACAGCTGTGAATCTGGAAGGCGTCATATCGAATCGAAATAACAAAACAGATAGACCTGAAACCTTCGTTAAGGATGATAGGTCGTCTAAAATTTAAGTACACCGGAGTTATGGCCTTTAAGAAGAGTCTTTATGAAAGTTTATTCCAAGATACATAGGCCTATAGAGGTGATATTTTGAGGAAACAGGACAAGTTGTACAACATTAAGTTGGAAAGAAAAAGAGCGTTACATTCGTCGTGTTCTACCGCGTACTTGGTTTGTCAGGACAACTTTATGTTAGCGAATGTTCCATCTTGTGAAGGAGTTGGTGACCACGCTCAAACCTCAGTTACCCAGAACTTCTCTCCCCCTTTGTATGGTTTAATCGGTTAAATTTGTCAGTCAGGTCTCTGGACTTCAGTGGATGCTGTTGGGATTAAGTTCCTGTGATGGACTGAGCGGAAGGCTTTCTTGTGCATTTGGATTTATTACAGTGGGCATAAAGAGCGTAGGTGCACACTACTCCAATGGCTTTCTAGGGCGAACTAGTCCTGAATATGTGGCGATAACAGGCGATCACCTAGCGGACCCAGCCCAAATAAGACAGCAAGGTATATCAACAGCGATGCTGTTGGACTGGATCTCTTTTGACCTACACAGATTGGCTTTGGTTCGACTAATTATTGATGATTTATCAAACGTACTCCATCTGTGAATTAGTTGCGCTGTACTTGTGCGCCAAAATAGCTATGCCTCAATCTACCTGCACGTTTGGAAATATCCTTTTTCATAAAGTGTTCGTTCTCAAATACCGCCGCGTATCTGTAGTATTTATTTATGCTCATTCCAACTGGAATGCCAGTAAAGTTTGATCCATTGAATCCACCAAACAGCCGGGCCATTTTCGCAAGCCCGTTCGAAATCTATGCACGTTGCGAAGGCATGCAAAGGGATCTCGGTGGTTACCTCCACCCCAAAAGGCCTCTTACAATCTTCTGACGGAACTAAAACTCCTATAAAGCTCTGATAAACATACAGCCGATCTCATTAAATGTGAACAAACCTCCCGAAATATTTCAGACACACCGAGGTGTCGGCTTTTTAATGCACGTCCTATCGCGGCCACTTGCGAAAACCGCACTCAATGAAAGATGACTACTTAAATAGTATGCATTTTTTCTATTGATTTTCCATACCTTTATAAATTTAAATATATTTTATATAAAACGCCAGCAAAAATATTATTTATTGTGCTCCTTTGGTAGCAGACCGCATCTTTGTTAAATTTGATACTCCAAAGCTTAAAAATAGTTTTATGACTCCTGAATATTTCTGAGCTTAATCTGTCGTTATAGTTGCGGTTAGTGTGTTCACTATACAAGCTGTATGTTTTTCATGTATGGAAAACCATATACTCATATATGCCACTAAGAAAATTCTATATAGTATGCATGCAAATTTGAAATGGATACGGACTATTTTGTACCCCTCATGAGGGATATTAAAAAACGTAGTGATACGAGGCTAGTTGAATGGACACTCCACAATCTTACAAAATCTCATTATTAGAAACTTTTAAGACCAATGGTTGAACTTTCATCAAGTTTAACATGTAAAGAGGTACTGATTCTCTTTCCAATGAGTACAAAAAAAGGCTATTTTTGAGCACAATTTCTTTAAAAAAGTATTTACTTTATAGGGGCATCGAAAATTAGTAGAAAAAGTACATGATTATTTAGTAGTCCTTTTTTCTAATGTGATTTATTCAGGCGGAAAAAAGGGTACGCGTTCAAAAGCCGGCATTCTGCTGTGTCTACAATAGCAGGCAATTTTTCGACTAGATTATCGATATAAACACCCCCTTTACTTAATCTTTCCTAATCGAAAGCGCGTTTCAGAATGCTGGTCAACACTTCATGAGACGGGTCGCTCCGTGTAATTAATCATGATCCTTTTCCTCCTCCCCTCCACACTTATGTCCTCAAAAAGGAACAGCGATCGACACCTCTCCACACCTCATCCTTCAATACACGAATATAAATCCTCCCTATAGTTTCTTACGACGACGAGTTGCCAGTGGCCGCAAAAGTGGCCAAAAGGAGAACTTCAGAAGAGCATCTCTATTTACCTCAATTCATGATAATTTTCTGCTACCTGACCCTCATATTAGATTGCATTCATCGAGATTCTTATGGGTTACTTTCGATGGTCAAAATCAAGCGCATCTGCTCCGTTAGTATCGATTGGCATTGAAGCTCCTTCGACGTGATTTTTACCCCATCTCCAATCGATCCTGTACATATCGTACTTTCGTATCTGTTGCTTGGCTTATATTTCGACTCCTTCAAACTTGAAATGAGTTAGCTTGAAAGTCTTATAATACAGTTGGTAAGACACGGTAATAAGAACCCCCTCCTTAATACATGTGGCTTTGGGCTAACCTCCAGAGACATTACTGTTAAGGGTACGTATAGGGTAAGGCTTAATGTTAGGGTTACATGTTTAAGATCTCCAAAGCCTGGTTCAGCCGAGAAAAGTGAACCCCTCATGTCATGGTATGCGTAGAAAGTTGCTTTATGCCTGATCAGCTACCGTTCCAGATCTCCTCCCCCCAAATTTTCAAAGGCCTGAGGAGAGGGTGCCAGCAATGGCATAGGCAGCACAGGCTAATTCAGGTCGTTTCACTCGAAAACCAAGTTTTTACGATATTAGAACCCCCGACAGCGACCTGAAATGTGTAAACAGTCCCCTTCAGTGGAGCACAACTTACTCCTGAGAAGGGACAGGCCTAGGAAAGGTAGCCTACAAAAACGCTGGTAATTAAGCAGTCTGCGGGCCGCTTCAAACTCCTGGACGATAAATACCTAGCTAAAATGAGATACAAACACAGAAGTCCCATTTCAAACCTCCTACCCTTCTCCTCCGAGCGACCCTGCTCATTCTGGCAACCCGAAATATCCCTTCTCCTTTTTTTACTCCAATGATCAGCCAACCAAAGTGTAAAGCCACTTTGCCGCGAAGTGGCTCATTTTAGTGTGGACATGAAGGAAGACCCGAGTTTTTGAAACAGACACAGCTGGATAGGGTCGGTGCATGTTACACCCTCTAGGGCAGCCATCCCAAGGAAAAGTGTCCTGATACTGAAGTCTTCCTCGTCACCAGAGGTGGCCTCACCCACGGACCCTTCCACTATCTCATCTCAAAGAGGCTCTCAGTTTTCGGGAGCAATTTTTCACTACAATCAGCACTTGCACCTCCTAAAATAACAACCGTCGATGTCACGAAATTCAACGAAGATTCACACGCACACCTAACGACCATATTTAAAGCGAATCAGCTGTCTGCCACCAGTGAATCGAGCGCCCGGGTAGGCACAGACTACATTACTTGGGAATGAGGGGTCATTCGTCACAGGGCAAGCCACCACAACGGGAACGAACAGCTTCTGTTGATGACGTGTGCAAGACTCAACCTCCTGATCATCAACACAAGCTTCCGGTTTCCTAATCGCAAGGGTGCATCCTTGATCCCGTCAATGGATACTGCTGGACGTCGTACGCGTCGCTTGCTCGCCCGAGATTCGAATCGATGCCCAGTGGGTTATTGAACATCGACGTCAAACGCACATAGCGAAGCACTTACCAGACTCGCCCTCTGTTGGTTGAAATCGATGTTATATAATGGTGTATAAGATTAACGCTCAATAGTCTAACTTGTTTGGAGGACGGGCTGCGATGAAGGAGGAATCGTCCATTATCCCATCCTATAACCGTTGTAACTCGGTGAACGACACTCCCAGGGTTATCATTACCAACAGTCATAGTTCTCTTGAAACTTGTATCCTCAGGACCCTGTTTTCGCTCGTGTTTAGTAACGCTCTTCTATCCCGACTTACAATTTTTTATGTTCGATGACTGCTGCTGTTCTTATTCTGGGTGGAAGAATGGTGGTGAGAGAAAATTGCCAAGAGAGCAATGGCAAACCTTTTGAACTGACCTATAAGGCGATCCCTGAATAGACGGGTGAAAAGCCCGGGAATGTGCCTCGTTGACTGCTGTGGCTAGAGGACGCAAATATGAGGTGTCCCAATCTGCACTGGGTCGCAAATGGCTTCTGATATAAGTCAGACTCTTGAATAAGGCTTTATAATGCCTTCTCGGATTGGTGAAAGAATTCGGATTCTTTGACTATTATATTTTCCCGTGTTATGACTCTTCTTCTCGAAAACTCTCTGCACGGGCACAAAGCAACCGTTGTTGCGGTGTGCTCGCGTTCGCCGATGGCGTTAGCAATTTAAGATTCTCAGCAGCAAATGAAAGATAGCCTAGAGTCTACCTAAACAACTCAGTCAAACCACTCGATTGAATAGCAGCTGTCGCCAAACCGGCAAGTGAGCTTTTTGATTGTTATTTCGCAAATAAGACTATATTTCTCTCTCTCTCTCTCTCTCTCTCTTTCTCTCTTTACTTCTCTCCTGTCCGCCTACATCGAGAGTAGGCAGCGAGGTAGCGGCTGTAAACGTGCTGTTTTCTTTTTACTCCTTCCATGCCCCTGCTGCTACTGCCACCGCCGCCACCTCCACCCGGTTTGTTTTTCAGCGCGCGTTGAATGACAGTCAGATTACCGACCTCAGTTAGTCGATAGCGCTTAAGAGGGCTGTCCAGTTGGACGCACGTTAAACCACCGCGCGCTCTCTCTCTCTCTCTATCTTTTTACCCCTCCTCCTGCTGCTGCTGCCTCGCCCCCTCACTGCCTGCTGTTGTGCCGATCGCTGCAAAGGGCAGAGAGGATTTATGAACGAACCTCTGAAATCCGAGAAACAGAAGGGCTAGGTCTCTTATGGGTAGAGTTACGTTTAAAGGACAAGTTGACACTAGGAGAAACCGGTATTCTGAAGTGTCCGGTCAGCCACTTTCTGAGGCTTTTTACGAGGTTCGAGCTGAATTTAAAAGAGGTGGTAGGATTGATAGCAATAAGTTAGAAAAATCATGTTTACGTCCATTTAAATTACCCTTGGTGGGTTTAGCTCCCTGCAGGCACTTCGCGTCCACGATAGGCGCTATCGTAGTCGATAGGCTTCTCTGGTAGATTCTAACCACGATCCTTTCTCTTTTTCATTACTAATTTTTGCACACGTATTTTTGTGAAATTTTAATACATTTCTGTGATCACTCTCATGGAAATTCCGGTACCGTAAAACTTGCCATCTAAATTTCTTTAAAGATGTAAATTCCGGTTGACCTGGCTTATTCTGTAGTGCCTGAGTGGCAGTATACCATAGATTTTAAAGTAAGTTCAACAGTGTTAAACTGAAATTAGTTATTAAATTAACTTAAAGCAAATTGGAGAGAAAATGCTCCTGGTGTGTTCATTCAGTGAGAGCCGGAATGTCTTTTTATTCGAGGATACAGCTAGGACTAGCTTGAACTGGATTCCGTAAATCCTAAAAGAAGTTGGAGCTGGTCACAAGCCTAGGGTTTACCAGTAGAAGTGAAAAGCCGAGCTCCATGAAGCATTCGCGAGGAAGGAGACAAGATCGCTGGAATAAGGGCCTGAGGGTTCGAATCCGCACCTAAATCCATCATCAGAGACGGAATCTTACCCCTGCCTGATTCTCCTTCTGAGGCTGGATCCGAGTGTGAATGCGAAATGTCGGACGCATAAGGCTCTTGATCCATCCTATGTTTTATTATAAGTTAAATCCTGCTACCCTATAAATTTGAGTATGCTTACAATATGGAACACGGTCCCCTTGTGTTGATATCGACTCAATTATCATACTTGGGATGAAGATGACTCCAGAAGATGTGAAACGCGGGCTTTCGAAATTTAGCTGCCATGTTTTGTCCTCCATTCATGCGTGAATTTTCTTATTTGTACATGGACTGGCCCATTTTATCAGTAGACACTGCTGTTTACCACTGTTTTTTTTAAATTTTAAATACAATAATGAGGTCATTTGCAAACGACCTCAGCACCATTTTGAAGGAAGAAAATCTGGCGCAAATTTTGAAACTCATTCACGGACGACCATTCATGATACCGACAGTTGCAGCTTCCGGTCATTAAGTATCGTCTGTTATCTTCCCGTGTTATCTCTCTAACATACCCTTTTTTATACATGGTAAATGGGGGTCTTTTTACTAAAAATTTTTAAATGATACTTTCCAAAGAAAGAACCGAAGTACGTACTCAACATTATCTTACGATGAAAGGAAAACACTAAATGCACTTAAACCGGAAAAAGACATCATTATTCTACCTGTCGAAAAAGGAGCTGTCACGACCATCCTGAACAAGGAAAATTACATAGAGAAGATGATGTCAGTATTAAAAGACGATATAACACACTAACTAATGTCTGATGATGTGCATCGAAAAAAAAAAACATTGAAACGTTTTACGTGAAAGAACTGAATCGCAGGAGTTTTTGCTAAATCCTTAAAACAGGATGAACCAACAATTACCAAAGTATATGGTCTTCTAAAAATTCAAAATCTGGTATTCTACTGCAACGAATAGTTTCCTTAATCGGTGCGTCCAACTATAACATTGCAAAGTGGCTATTCCAATAACTACATCCACTTACAAATAAGTCTGAGTACTCCATTTAAAATACAAAAGAGTTTTCAGACAAGCTAAAAGGAGTCAAAATTACAACTGATGAAGTAATGTTGTCATTTGCTGTGGTCTCGCTTTTCACCTCGATTCCTCTGAGGTAAGCGAGATGCTGCACCCGAGGGCTACTTCAGGCCTATATCACTGATGTGCCTGCCGAAGATTTAATCCAACTACTAGATCTGTGTCTAGAAACCAACTTTTCTTTTTCCGGTCGGTGTTACCAAAAACTGAAAGAGGCTCCTATGAGTTCACACTTATCAGGCTTTCTGACCGAAGCTGTAATGTAGAAGTTAGAATCGATGTCTCTTACGACAATCAAACCCAAACTGTGGCGGTACTATGCAGCTGAAACCTGTGTCATCGTCAGGAGGGACCATTTAGACCTGCTCCACACAACACCTAACTCGATATTTCCAGGAATTAAATTCAAGTTCGAAACGAAGGTCGATGGACAACTCCAATTTCTGGGTGCCCTCATACACTTCATACATCAGTTTATCGCAAAGAAACATATTCTGAAGTCATCCTACACTCTGAGAGTAACCACCCAGTCTCTCCCAAAAGGGGTTCTGGCTACAGTCTCCTAAATCGAGCCAAACACACTGCTCTGATGAAGAAAGTTATCAAGCAGAAATGAAATACCTCTTTAGCTTATTCTACAAAATAGATACGCCGTAACTTCGTGCGGCAATGCATGAAGTGGTAAGAATTCAAACAGAAAATTATTTCAAACAGCACGGCCACCCGGGCACCAAAACCAATGATCTGACGGACCCTCCGAGGCGTGAAAAATGTATCTGAACTTGTGGAAAGGCAACTGAGAAAACACCAGATACAAGTAGCATACCAAACCAGAGCTACCTTACACACAGCTTGTACACCCTAAGGACAGGGTTGGCTACCTTGATAGAAAAGGTGCTATCTGCAAAATCTCATGTGCCAGTTGTGATGACATTTATTGTAACAAAACCGGAAAATCCGTCCCAAATCCCACACACGAGCATAAGTTAGCGATCAGGAGAAGAGACTATCTATCCCAAGTGGCCATGCACACACTGTAAACTGGGTGTGGGAGAACATCGGCTTGTTGGCACATGCCCAATCAGAAAAGGCCATGTATTCCTGGAAACTACGCACTCATATGAGGCATGCATCACTTCGCATACCGATTTGGATGCCACATACAAAATCCTGAAGGACAAATTCATAGACGCACAGCCAATCGCGAAAGGATGACTAAATGCAATTAACGCTTATTGGTGCAAACATCGGTGAACTAGAAAAATCCTTTGTTAGGTACTGTTGATGAGTCCATTGTTCTTGTACACAACCCACAGTCTGACGACGAGCTGGGGAACCTGTCTCGAAAATTTACACATTAAAGTCTCTATTTTCCCAATGAATTGCGTCTCTTTCTAATTAAATATCATGGGATGTCTGGATTTCTATACAAGCGTATACAAGCAATCATTACTTCAATTGCCTTCTAAGCGAGCCACGTGGTAGATGCGGTGGAAGAACACGGGGGTAAATCAGGGTGCGGCGGGCGTTATTATTATTTGGGATAAAATCCCATAACAAATGCCGAACATGGGAGGACGGGTGCACGTGCCCAACATGGGCACGTGTAGGCACAGGCTCATGCTGCACCCCACTATCCCACTCCGTGAGAGATTATTCATCTGCGCCCGAACCCGCCTCTGGTCTTCTTGACTATGTCTTGACACTGGACACAGGCGGGTAAGGGAAGAGAGATTGCGGTAGATGCAGTGCAAGTCTACTCTCCCATCTCCGGTCTTCTTGACTCTGTCTTGACACCGGGCTCAGGTGGGGGAGGAGGAGAGAGTGCGGTAGCTGCAGCGCAAGGCTACTGTCACTTAAAAATAATTTGCGCACAAGTCACCGTCCCTGCACCACCCTCCTGTGTAGCATACGGTGGACATCGTCGGATTACGATGGTCAAACTGGCGTGTATACGTATATCTCTCAAAAGCGTTTGAAGCGTTGCTGACAGTTGGAGATTAGTCACGAGTTCCAAGGATCAAATCCACTCTGCTAACGAAACACTGGTCGTCAGTAAAATTCGTTCGGAGATGCAATTATGAGGCTTGTTAAGCATAGATAAACCGTTCCCCAAAGGGTCAGTAATACTTCTGAAGATAACAGACATTAAATACTTTAAGTCAATGCTCTTCTGTCTCCAGTAGTGCAAGCATATTAATAAGGGTGATCGAGCTTTACAGAAAAAATTGGAATCGCTGATGTCCATATTTAATGGAAGACCATAACTTGCAGGTAATTGGGGCAGTATAGAAAAGTCTTTAAACATATCTTGGGACTGGTTCGGGGAGTTCATATCCAGAAAAGACTTCAGAACAAAAAGGTCCCTAGGTAGGGATTAGAGGTCGGAAAAAATGGCTTTGATGGATTGGCGGTACTGGAAAATTTATACGAGAACACCTGTGGATGTAAACCCCAGAAGCCTTATAATGTGGACAAAACCGGTTTGTTTTTTTTTAGAATCCCACCTCGTTATGCGTTTGCCTCGCTCGAGAAAAAAATGCAGGCGGTGAGAGGTAGAAGAAGACAACATATCGGACAAAATATCTGTCCATGCTACTGCCACAGGTTCTTATCGAATCTCGTTAAGCACTAGGAGAAAATTAGATCAAACAGCTTGTATTAATTAAGGCAAGTTGAGTAGCCAGTAGCCAATACTTAGCAGAAAAATGCCTGGATGGATGTGGTAAGTGCTTTTATAAAATATTAGCTCAGGAAGTACACAGGCGAACTGGACGGCATATGCTGCTGCCTTCTGGAAATTTTCCTCTGAATTTTGACGGAGAACTCAAAAGCGATATAGGTTGCAAAAAGTTCTTTCCCAAACTCTAAATTTTAACAACAGTCGCAAACCAAGGGTGTTCTCCGTACTGGAACGAAATGGCAAAATTATTTGTATTCGACGAATCAACTTTCATTCGGCAGCCTTCTAAATGCTGAAAAGGAGAGAATGGAGGACTTGGCACAAAGTTTGATGGGGCAGTTCGAAGTGGAATTCGGAAAGGTAGCTCACCGTGCGATATTGTGAGAGACAGAGAGGGGGAGAGGGAGAAATACGCTTTAGGCTGAAAGTGTCGTTCTAAGATTTCCAGCAAGAACGTTTTCCATTGACTTTGGCCAGCATACACATGAATAAATTACGAGAGAGTAAATTGGCTTACTTAAAACTGTTTAACTATTAGGCAGACCGCTTCTGAATTTCAGGGTATGGAATAGCATGCCGCATGGTGAAATTTTCCAATAAATTTTGAAAACTTACCTGCGTATTGACAGTAAATATAGTGGAAAAAAGGAAATGAGGGATGAGCGTTTCAGCTTTCCTGAAAACTTATCGAAGAGACCGAGGAGTTCACGAAGACTGATGTTGAGATTTCGGAGGAATATACCAAGTCATTCTAGAAGGTATCAATGTAGCCCTTGGCGAATTCGTTACTGATAATAGTGATACAAAGAGTCTTAAGTTACGGCACGCTTTTCTCTTGCAGAATGAGGTGATTCACATTAAAGGAGTTCTGTGAATGAAGTACTATCGCACCCAGACGTAGAGAACTCATCACCACAAACTTATGCGAAATTACTCTACTTATATGAAAGCACTCACAAAATGCGAGTACGAATAGAGCTCAATGTTAAGTGTAAGAACAGTTGGGCGTTGTATATTAACGTTCGCTCGTGAAACACTGCTACTTACAACGTAACTGCTAGTAGCAAAGGTCCACACGCAACGGTCATACAATCTTTCTCACGGTAAATGTGGAGACATAGAGAGAGAGAGAGAGAGAGAGAGAGAGAGAGAGAGAGAGAGAGAGAGAGAGAGAGAGAGAGAGAGAGAGAGAGAGAGAGAGAGAGAGAGAGAGAGAGAGAGAGAGAGAGAGAGAGAGAGAGAGAGAGAGAGAGAGAGAGAGAGAGAGAGAGAGAGAGAGAGAGAGAGAGAGAGAGAGAGAGAGAGAGAGAGAGAGAGGAATACGCTTTATTTTGAAAGTATTATTCAAATTTTTCAGTAAAAAATGGCTCCGCTCAGTGAGAGAATAGGATGAGTTAACAGATTATGCAAGAATCAAAAGGTTAAAAAATGGACATCTAATTGGGGAGACAGTCCCACTCTCAGTTTATGTATTTCGATCTTTTCACGCGTAAGGAAGTGTGCTAGAAATGGCAAACAGAGCGCTGATGTACGGCAAGCAATACGACGAAAGCCGCGGCCAATGGGGCGGGAAGACTTCAGTGCAATGAGCTCGGAGTCGAGGAGATGGGTATCATCGTCAAGAATTCACTCAGCAAATTGTTTGACTGTTGCGAAGTGTCATTTTATTATCGTATCCACTAAAACCGTATAAGAAACACTGGCAGCAGAAGAGAACATTCGGCGCATACGTTTTAAAATCAGCGAATTCTTTTCAAGCAAACCCGGAAAATCACGGGAGAAAAATAGAGGATGAGGAAAAGAAGACATGCATCGATAATTCGTGAACGCTTTGAGAAGCTGGACGATATTTCGGTTCGTGTATTCTACTTGTCCATTAACCTTCTTGATGCGCTGGTGTCGTGCAGGTCTTTTTAATGAGGTGGAGATCACAAACTTCCGTAAGAGGTTGCTCTCGAAACTGGGCCCAAAGTCGGAGTTTAGGGATACGGGCCTGTCGAACCGAAATATCGATTGGTTTAGTATCGCGTTGGTGACAGAGGCGGTGTCTTGATGGCGAATGGGAACTGCCTTGGCCAAATTCATGAAAGAGTCGACAGGTATTAAAATTTACCGATAGCTGGAATGTGTTACAGCAGAGGACTGACGAGATCGACGCCTACGCCTTCGAAGGGGTATCCTGTGATCATGGGTTATACTGGCGCTCTAAAGCGTGGAGGGTGCCTTTGTGTGACACGCCCGTGGTGCAAGCATTGCAGAAGTTGGTGGTCTGATCGCGGAGGTGGGGCCGCAAGAACCACTGCGTGACTGCTGTTTCAGTTTTCCATAGGCCTACATTACCCCCATCTATGGTGGATATAAGTAAAAACAACTAGGAATGCGCTTTATTTTGAAAGTATCATTAAACATTTTCAGCAAAAATGGCTCCATTCACCAAGCGAATGTGATAAGTTAAGAGATTATACAAGAATTTAAAGGTTAAAAATGGACGTCTAATGGGAGAGACAGTTCCACTCTCAGCTTCTGTATTTCAGTCTCTTCCCACGATAGGTAGCGTGCTAGCAATTACAATAGAGAGCTCTGATATGGCCAGCGATGAACGGCAAGCGATATGAAAAAAGCCTCGTTGCATGCGACGGGAAGATTTCACGGCAATGTGAGCTCCGAGTGGAGGGGATGGGTTAAATTATCAAGAATTCGCTTAGAAAATTGCTTAACTGTTGAGAAGTATCATTTTGTTATCAAATCCACTAAATCAATATAAGAAACACCAGCAGCAAAAGAAAGCATTCGGAGGATGCATTTTAAAGTCAGCAAATTCTTTTAAAGCAAAGCTGGGAAAATCACGAGAGAACAATACAGGACAAGGGGAAGAATACATTTATTTATAAATCGTCAGAAAGGGATTAAGGTGTGTGATAGGAACGTAAATGCTGGATATAATAACGAAATTCATGAATTTTGGTAAAAATAGTATGAATATATAGGGAGAATGAAAGATGTGATATAAGAGTAATGTCAAGGTACCGGAAAGAGGATAGCACTTTGGAAAGGATGGCTGAGAATTCATAACATTGGAAAAGTTTCTAATGGTTAAGTTGAAGACCATTATCTAACGGCCATACTAAGACATGGTTCAGGCCATCTTTCAGAGATGAGAGAAATGTCCGATTTTTGAGAGGATGGCCAACAACCATATCTTCAGCAAATTTTTCATACAGGCAGTCGTTTGGTGATCTTAAATCGTCCGTGTGGAGGAAAAAGGAATGATGGGATAGGATGGTACCTTGTAGAACCCCACAGTTGTTAGGCATTACCGTAGATTTCCGCCTAACAGATTACTGGAATTGAGGGTGGGAAATAAAATAGTCTTCGAGCCAAGAGACAGCCCAGCCAGGAGAGCCACATGTGAAAGTTTTGTTAAGGAGGGCATGACGCGGGATGGTGTTGAAGGCAGAAGAGTTGTCAAGAAATGCACAAGCGTACGCATGGCAACCCTTATCTTAATCTCTTAGAGCCAAATGGACCACAAGGGAAACTGCATCTGGGGTACTACAACTGACCTTATATGTAAATTGTAACGGATCAGGGAAATTGAAAAAAAACATAATTATATCTAAGGCAAATCGCTTATTAAGCTCAAGTAAAGGGGAAGAGCAGGCGATTAGACGAAAAGACTAAGGACCAAAATTGGTGGCTTTTTTAGGGATAGGGGTGATTCTTGTTGTACGCCAAACATCAGGAATCTTATACTTATGAAGAAAATGTTTATAAGGTGTCTTAAAATAGGGGCCATCTTAAAGAAGCAAGATTTTAGAATAAATGATGAGACACCATCCGGCCCAGCGGCTGTTGAACCACAGACATTCTTTAGGTGTTTCTACACTGTTGCCACTAACACAAGAGATAAAAACTTGGTAGTAACGAAAGGTTGTTAGAGGGGAAATTGAAGTCTGTTAAAATATATATATAAATGTTCATTTAAAGAGTGTAAAGCAGTACTAACACGTGTCAGTTTACTGCAAAAGCCAATGATATGCTTAAGATTCCTACAGAGTTCAGCATAAGAAAGAGGAAAATGTTTGGATGGGGAGGCAAAAAGCTGAATAACAAACATATCATTTAGCCTGCAAATCTCCCTTTTTTTAGGACTTTAACATCCTTTAGACTTTTATAACGCCTATTTTAAAGAGAAGTTCTTGTTTACGTCTAAACAAGTTTAGATAGGGAGAAGAAATTCTATCAAGTCTGACCATAATGGTATGAAGAGAACAGAAAATATTAAAAATATCTTTTAAAATGTTTTTATGTAGCTGGAGCATGATTCTGCACTGGATTATCTGAAGAAAGAGGGAAAAGCGTATGATATACAAGTCTGGAGAAAGAAATTTTATGTGGGGCTTATCGCGAACTAAATTGTCCTTTTGGGTTTGGTTAGCAGTTCACGCGAAGAAGTGGAATAAACTTTTGGAAGGCCTAATAGCACAGGATTATCAGAGCTCTGTTTTTAACAAGGAAAAGTTGGGTTGGTTAGTCAATACGTGATCAAGAGGGGCATCCGCTCGAGTATTGATGGAAACGCGATAATCAGAGCCTAACAGTGTAAGAGGAAGAAGATTTTACACGTTTAAACACCCCGCATAGAGAATAAGATGCACGCAAGAAAATTAAGCAAGTTTTGTAAAAGAAAGTCAAAAATCGGATAAAGGCACCCTCAGAGGTAGAAGGGGATTATAAATACTAACAAATATAATGCCTGTTAAAGTATTTAACAATCAGGTCTTACATATAACAACGATCACGTCTATCAAATCATCAGAATATTACAATAAGTACTTACAGCAAATATACCAGTTCTAGTTGACCAAAAAAGCCACCCCACCGCCTCTTCTGGAGGATGAAGATTTTCTATCAATTCGAAAGCAGCAGAAAGATGGAAGGCTGATGAGTCGGGTGTCAATGTCACTATTCGCCCATGTCACTTGAATACAAAGCACATAAGTCTTACTGTGATCTTTGTTAACAAAATTAGCTCCATATCGCAAGTGTTATGGAACATCGAACGACAATTTGTTGACAGGATGCCTGGAATTGAAAGTTTGTTCGTTGGTTTAGAATCTAGAATTTATATTTGGTTAGCACTGGCAAGGCACTGTCTAAACAAACATTAGAAACGAAATAAATTTATGACAATGTGTGCAACTAAAATGTACAAATACTTAATAATGTAGACAGAACTTGTCCTTGTAGGTAAACATTTAGCGATTTTTTGAAATAATTCGGGAAATAGAACGATAGGCAGTAAAAAAACACCTTCCTAAAAATGGAGGCAGAGTTCAATAGGTTTTCATTTTCGAATAGAAGGTAGGAGAAAAGAACTGCTAAGAAAAAAAAGGTCAGGTGGTAGAGTAGGGTAATACTGCAGTAGCAATTCAGAATGAGATAATAATAATAAAACTAATAATAATAATAATAATAATAATAATAATAATAATAGTTGTATTTAATGCCGGTTTACAGGCATCGAAATGGTTCATTCTTGATCACTTAGGTGTATGAAACAAAATCTCACGAAAATGCGTCAATGAACTTGGGGCCTCAGTATCTTAGGATCCAGAATTGAATTCTGACGATGGTTAGTATCCAACGAAACGGTAGCATTTTAGACTGTGGACCACCGAATGAGTACATCCGAATGACTTCATCGTTTGGATGACTGGTGATATAAGGAGACATCATGGTTCATGGGGGACTCGAGGTACCGAAAATATAGTTTCAAGAGGGTTACTTAAATTCCCGATGGTCCTTTCTCCGAGTCATGGGAAAAGTTGCCTGGAAAAGATGAGAAAAATAAAAGATTAATAGAATCAGTGTCAAGTGTCTTGAATTGCATGCAGATAGACTAGTTAACGCCCGAATTTCAATTGGCAAGTTATTCCAAAGAAAACTATATCTAGAAGCAAAGAAGAGAGAGTGGAGGATGCAGGGGGAGGTATAATTAGTGCAGAATTTCTGAGGTTATAAGGAAGACTAACGGGGGTAATGACAGAATGTTTGGGGAGAGTTGAACTATTATTAAGTCGGAAAAGGAGACAAAAGCCTGCTTAAAGTCTCCTGACCCAAAGAAATTTTAGCTTCATTAGCTGGCATCTTGTTTAGTAGAAAGTAGTTGAAAGAGTCGGAAATAGGAGTTTTTTGTGAAATGTCTTTGGACATTTTCAATTTTTGAACGGCTAGATTCGTTCATCAAACCGAAGAAAGGACAGCAAAATTCAAGAATGGGAAGTACAAACATACGATAAAGTCTTAATTTAATTTCAGGAAGGTAGAAATTATAAGAAATAAAGCCGCAAATCTGAGTAGCTTTGGCCGTAATTCTATCGGCATGAGGCGAAAGATCTAATTTATTGGTGTAGCTTAAGCCGAAGTCCTTGATGGAGGAACATTCAATCATAGGGCAACCTTTACAAATAACTGGTTGCGGCAGCCTTACAGGCCCAAAACCAATATAGCGATACTTAATAGGTGAGAACTCCATTAGCCATGTGGAGCTCTAGGCCAAAAGAGCGTCTAAGTCTGAATGAATTTGTTCTAGGCATCGTTCAGTCGTAGATTTAGAGAAGGAATACACGCATTTGAGGTCATCAGCATAAATAAAAGATTGAGAATGTTTAACTATCGATGAAATATCATTTATATACAGAAAGAACAACAAAGGACCAAATACGGTACCTTGAAGGACACCACTAACAATCGGGGTAGCACTTGAGTATGAGGATCCTACTAAAATCGTTTTGCTTTCGATCATTAAGGTATGATCTAATAAAGTCAGTAAGGGGACTACGAAATCCTATAGCTTCTAGTTTAGCTAGGAGTCATTTATGAGGCACTTTATCGAATGCCTAACTTAGATCAAAATAGATAACTACTACAGATAGACGATCATTACGAAGAGAGGTTAGTAGATTTAGAAAGACATGTGGCAGGTTTCACAAGAGCGGTCTGATCAAAAGCCATGTTGGGAAAAGTTGATAATTTGATTGCTTATGCAAAAATCCGTGATTTTTTTTGCAATTAGTTTTTCAAAGAGTTTTTCAAGAGAGGGCGTTTTATGAACACCGTGATAATTATGAATGTCCGAGTGGGAACCAGATTTAAAAAACTGGTATTATAATAGAAGTTTTCCAATAATCGGGGAAGAAACCATTTTCGAGAAATACTGAGAATAACTTGCTTAGTAAAGGTGGAAAATCCCTTAACTGTTTAATAAGTGAGTTTGGAATGTTATCAGTGCCAACCGAATGTGAATTTAGGTGAGCTATTTCCTTTTGAATACATGAAGGCGAGAAATTAATGGTTGTTAGAAGCGAATTTGAAAGCAGAGGAATTGTGGGAGTGGGGCTAGTTTCAGTGGTAAAGTGGTTGGCAAAAAACGAATTTAACAACTCTGCTTTGCCCAAATCCGTGGCAAAGATCTTTGTCGATGAAAACCTGATGACATAACCACAAGAAGATCAAAAACCTGACATATCGTCCGAAAAGTGCATCTGCTGGCGTCATGGAAATTATTCGGAGAATTTTTGCGTTTTAGTTCATTCAAAAGAGTTCTAGCGTACTGTAGAGATGACCGCATAACCATATTTGATACAAACAAAGAAGCAAAAAAGATCAACATATCAAAGATGAACAGGGAGAGTAGTATATAATTACAGAAAATTTCCACTTGAGTGGATGGCAAACAAAAATGGCGGCTTAAATTCTAAAGCCCGCTAACTTGGCTGCTTGCAACTTCTTACCTTGCATAGCCGGTTCTCGAGTCTTTGAAGAAAAGTAGGTCATTCTCGATGAAAAAAGGACCTCACTGATTGTGTAGGAGACAGGCCGGTCTCTGGGGAGCCATGCCGGTCAGTGTCTATGGGTCAATAGATAAATAAATAAATAAATTGTATATTTAAGGCTCAGAGGGCTCCATCATTACAAACTTAGTACCATGGTTTAAATAAATACAAAGTGGATAATTGCTGCACTATGTGAGCATCCATATGAACAGCAAAAATGAGTAGTATGGTAAACATATCCGATTCAAAAAGATTTGCCATTTTTAAAACAAAAGTCAACAATCGTTGGCATATAAGGTGAACTCGAAAAGAAGCAGTTAAAAAAACTCCTAGGGTTAAATCGGAGGCGGAGTTCGGCGAGCCGCCAATTTAAAAAAATAGGAGAAAAAAAACTGCTTCACTAAAAAATTAATAGCTAAATGCAATGGGATAGTATTGTGATGTTGCTGACTGCGTATGAGGGTTCGGGACGCTCCTTGTCGGGTGAGAGGTAATATAGCAGTCAGAGCTTCTGTTTATAAACACCAGTGGAGGTGAGAGAGGACGAACTCATCGTAGACAACATGGTCGAAACGAAGAGGGGACAGTAGAGGTCACGAGATCATCACCGAGATGCGACCTTGCTGACTGTATAGTCCATCACCAAAGAGGCGAAACCATCAGAACCCACCTCGATCATCAACAGATCCTGGAGACTATCGTCAGGGTTGCAAATTCGAAGGAAAGTATCAAGGTTGTCAAGAGTTGGCAATGCTAGTTTAAAAAGGAGGGGAAGAAAAAGTGAATGCAAAGATTGACTCTGCAGAGGATGATGGAAAATATAATTAGAGACCCATATAATATCAAGGGAGCTGCCTCAAATACCAGGAGGACCCTTTTCAAAATCCAAAAAGTTGCGAGTTTGGGAAGGAAACAGACAATAAGGACTTTATATCTTTCGAAGTTAAATGTTTGCGTAATTTGGTTTTGAAAATAGCTAATGTAGACGACAACCTAATTTGCAGTGGTAGATTATTCCATATGAAAGCATATTTGGAGGCAAAAAACTGAGACCGGTTGGTTGTGGAGCTAAGGGGTGGTGAAATGATCATGGAGGCATTACGAGTGGCATAAGGTCGATTTACCGGAGTGAGAGCGTTAATTCGTGGGATATTTGGGCTAGAATTAACACGAAACAGGAAGCAGAGACCAGCTTCGAGTCTTCTAACCCACAGAAATTTAATGTTTGCTAACTGGCATCTATCCGTATAAGAGAAACTGGATCCAGGAAGAGAAAATAGTTTTCGAGTAAAAACCCTCTGAACTTTTTCAATCTTACTGCGGTCAGAGGTGTTCATCAGCCCAAATAGGGGACAGCAGTATTCGAGGATAGGAAGAACAAACATGCGGTATAGGTTTAACTTTATTTCCGGAAGGAAGAAATTATGTGATATAAAACCACATATCTGTGCAGCCTTTGCAGAAATTCGATATGCACTAGGCGATAATGCTAGCTTATTCGTGTAACTTAGACCTAATTCTTTTATGGTTGATCGTTCTAAAAGTGTACTATTTTGAAATGTCAATGTTGACCATGGAGCTGGTGATCGTAGGTTATCACCGTGTCGGGATCGGTACTCTATACGATTGCCCTCTGATGCCAGATGGTTTCACCGACCCTTATCGTGGCTATGTCTTGTGTGACGGTGCTAACCTTGATCGGGTTGGATCCCGGCAATCGACGAGATTGGGCATCCGCGTTGGAGTGTCCGTGGCCTGGTCGGTACTGCCAGGTGAAGTTTAATTTTTGTAACAAGTCCTACCACCTGGCCTGCTGGCTCTCGGCATCCTTTGGTCTGTTCGTACGATGAAACGTTTTTCATCCTATGAAATGTTTAAAGCTCTTGACCAACGTTATCACAGCTAGTAATTCACGTCGATATGTGCAAAAGTTGCGTTCAATCTTGGATAAGGATTGCTTGCAAAGCAGATAGGGCGTTCATTGATGGATTAGTCGGCCAGGGAGAGCACGCATTTTATGGTGAACTCGCTGGCGTCACTGTTAAGTGTGAAGGGCGTGGCGTTACGGTTTGTGTTTGGTAGCATCAAGATGGGAGCCGAGATGAAGCCGGCTCTCAGCTCATCGAATGCGTGCTGGCATTCTTCGGAACACGTGAATTGGCGGCCTTTTCGGTGAGTATGGGAAGCGGTTGTCTAATTTCGGCGAACTATAGGATAAAGTGGCAGTAGTAACACGTCAGCCCATGGAAGACCCTGAACTCTGTGGGCGTTGTCCATGTGTCAATGGGCGGACGGCTTCGATATTGTTGGAAGGGACGTGGAAGCCCTCGGGGTTCACTTCTGGACCGAGAAACCTGGCTGTTTGGCGTAGGAAGTAACATTTTTTTCGGAGTGAGCCAAATTCCAGCGTCTCGCAATACCGAGAGGCCTGTGGCAAGGTTATCCGTGTGTTGTTGGGCAGTGCGACCAAATACGATGATGTCGTCGAGATAGATCAGACAACAGATTGGGAATAGGTTAGCCAGGACGGATTACATCAGGCGTCGGAAAGTGACGGACGCGTTACAAAGTCAGGACGGCATCTTTTCGAACTCGAAGAGTCCTTTTGGCAAGCTGAATGCGATATTGGGGTAGTCTTCCGGTTCAACCTCAACCTACCAGTAACCGGACTCCAAGTCGAGGGTGGAGAAGTACTGGACCATCGCTAATGCTTGTAGTGTAACGTTGATGCGCGGTAAAGAAAATGAATCGCGAGTATTAACCTCATTAAGGGGGCGAAAACCTATGCAGAACCGATGTCTGCCGTCCTTCTTGGGTATCAAGATGACCTGTGAGGTCCAGGGTGACTTAGATGGCCAGATAACCTCCGTGGAAAGCATCTTCTGAATTATATCGCTAATTTCCTTCTGGAAGTGTGGAGGAACATGGCGGGGGCGCTGACACAAAGGTTTTGCCCCGCCCCTGTCGATAACGTGCCGGATGATGGCTATTTGGCCAAGGGGGCGATCGTCCCACGCGAATACCTCTTCGAAGTTGGCCACTAGGGTCCAAAATTTGTGTTTGTATTGGCTTTCAATAGAGGGGTACCTGGGTATGACCATGTCTATGCTAGTGGGCAGCAGACGTTTGAGGCCGATGATCACACCCCACGTCATGTTTTGCATGACCACGAAAACCTGCTCCCATATACTATTAGGAATGCGGAGTTGTAGGCGGAATGCCGCTATACTGGTCATGGGTGATCCATCAGTTGTACGGAGGCTGGGTATTTTTGCGCTCTCTTGAGCGAGTTTTAGTCCTTTGGTGCTTAAGGCACTGACACGAACCGGAGATGCCGTTGCCCATGTATCAATGAGAGCCTTAATGGCGTGTTTAGCCATATATACTGTCCTACAGAAAAGTAGACTATTAGAGGATTGATCAGAACAAACCGGAATGATATGGTTACCTTCTCTGTGGTTCAATGGTAGGCTCACATGGTCATTCCGGGGGCGGTCTGGCGTGGACCTGCAGGCACCACACTGTATAGGGTTCCGTAAAGCGGAGCCTCCTTTGCTATGGTCAAACCGCTCTTGAAACTTCGTGCGAGGTTTGTGACCAGAGCCAGGTCCTAACTGCGATTGCCTGGAGCAGACTGCTGCAAGACTGCATATGGTTGACTGACCGGCCTCAGCGGGTCGGTTTGCAGCATGCGTGCGGCGCGAAGGATGGCCTCCTGGAGGTCACCATGAAGTTCGATTTGAAGGAAGTATGCTACTTCTTTAGAGCCCTGACCCCACTTGAAGTGGTAATGAACCACTTCGTCCCTGTTTGCAGTGGCGAGGGAATGATAGACGACACGGGTTAACCCGAGCAGTGTATCGGCGACCTGCCGAGGGGACTCTCGCGCTTGCAGCCGGTGGTAAAATATTTGATGGATAGCCTCCTCGATGAGCAAGGGGGGATGGAAAAGGCACTTTAGCTGGTCGCAGAGGACATTAAAGGGGGTGGGATGCGAGAGCCCCGCAACTAGCACTCTGTCCATCTGGTCATCTGCCAGGTACTTCAGTACTGTCCGGCTGCGGTCCCCTTGCGGCAGGTCATCGAGATTTAACCGCTTGCAGTAGAGCCAGCAACCGGAGTCTTTACTGTCCTCGAAGGGAACAAAGGAGGTTGTATGGCTGCAGAGGCATGACATAGTGGCGATGAGTGCGTCGATGACGCTGCCATCAGTGTAGTAATTGTGGCCGTTAATGAACCCGCTGAGGAGACTCGCCTCTATTGTCAATGTGAGTCAGACCGTAATTGGCCTATTTATACTCATCCTCGCCCTAGTAGAGATCGTCCTCATCGTGCTTCATTGAAGCCATGCTTGACAGGATGTCAGGGCAAATAAGAGTATACGACGAGATGGGAAGAGGTTTTATCCCTAGGCTACAGCTGCTAATATAAAATTGGAAAAGAGTTACCGATATAATGGTTCGGACTCGCGGTCAGGAGGGGAAGCAGAGTGGAATGGAATATAACCACCAGGGAAAGGGAATTCCAGGGGGATAATTGGCGGAGATACAAGAATTCACTCGTTGTCCTGAGACTCCTGGATGGTGGAGTTGGATGCAGCCACCGGGAGGGGAGTTGCACATCCTCAACGACTTGGACTGAAATGGGGGAAGACAGTGACGAGGCACGAGTTCATGCCAATGGAGATTAACAATTAACTTCCACACTCTATTCTATTCGTTCTGTTTATATCTATTTAATTATGTATTGCCAGTTTACAGGCAAGTTCAAAAGAGGATTAAGTTGACTGTGAAAAAACTCCTGATTGTTCTGTCTAGTGTTTGTCGGGAGAAGAAACTGCAGCTCGTTAAATGATTAAAGTTCGGGACGTGGAATAATTGAAGCAGGTGCACTGTGTAGTCCTTGTCCATTCAGTGTTATGTATCCGGTATTCTGCCTCAGATCAGGTTGTGCCGGCGAACGGTTGCTCGCTGCTGGCTTTGCTTAGCTGAGGCTGAGGATTTTCGCCAAAAACCATAACCGAGCATTTGTGCCAAGCAAGGGAAAAGCGCCAGGCGCAAAACCGCTGAGCGAAAGCCTAAAGATCCTTTTTAAGAACTGAAGTACGATGTGGCCATCGGCCGGTTTATATCGATAGGCAACATTTTAATCATCAGCGTACATAAATGACCTACTACACAGAAAACAATCAGGAACATCGTTGATAAAAAGGCAAAATAGTAGTGATCCAAGCATGCCACCCTGAATAACTCCACTCCTCAAATGTGTGGGGTTGGGTTGTATAAACTACGCAATTAAAAAGACAATAAATCAGCTTGTACAAAGATGTTATCCTTACCCATTTAAATGTTTTTAATACGTGCTTTCTGAAGGGACTAGGATATGCTCTACGTTAACCAACGAATTTGAATTGGAAAATACGCGTATGTACGAGTGAAATATATCACTTAATATGGCTTAAAAGCGGAGCGCACCTTAGCCCCGCCTAAGAGGGATAAGTTGCTAGCAGTTGCTAACAGTTGCTACGTTTGCTGATGTTTGCGAATGTTTTACCATCATATGCATGGTTCCTCACGTTTACGCACTGTTAAAATTTTACCCGCTTGTCAATTGAACGTTTTGCCTACCGATTCCCTTATTCTAGGGGCATAGTTTTCCGCACTTCTACTGAATCACATTCAGCCGATGCGGGTCATGTATCCACTGGCTGATTCTGGTTTATTAGGGGTCCTAGTGCTTGGTTTGGGCTTCACACTCGGGCATTTACTTGTAGTAGAACATGTAACCTGTGAGAGTATTTGACCCCCTGACAACTCCTACACGCAGAAGAAAATGCCATCGCTGAAACATAGTGTAAATTGGACTGACGTTTTGGTTTTTCTCCAGAACCCATCACCAGAGACAGTTACGGAACAGGGTACTTGGCGCACATTTGCAGTATTTATAGGGTGTAATTGCCAGGTAACCAAAGGCCTACTATAGCTGACAGTCCTCGAGTTCATTGCTGGGAGTCATAGTTGATGGGATGCTTGCTTTTGGTCAGTAATCGAGTCGTTAACTTCCCTGATTTTATCCCCGTTGTTGATTCCTGGAGTGACAATTACTCGTCAATTTGGGTCACTGTCACCGGGAATGTTTTTCACACCCACCCGCCCCGCGTGGCTAGCAGTTTTGTCCAGCCTAAATCACAACACAGAATATGGAGCCGCGAGGTAATTGCACTTATTAATCTTCTTCTTTCGGGCTGCTTCTTGGAACTCACCTGTTCGCCTCTACCAGCAACACCAACACTTTTACCTCCGCTGTTTAATCAGTTGGAACCGTAATTTCGTTCTTTATTATCCTCTATCAATTCCAATTAGAGATTTCCACCGAGCAGAAGACAATGTATACAAATATAAAACTGAAGTTCTGCTCCAAGATCAGTTGAACACTGGGATAAGTTCTAGCCCACAGGAGAATCTTGAATCCTCACCAGACTTGAGGCCAAGTCCGAATGTCGTATTTTGCCAGTCTCATCAGTCGCACACTTTACAACAGTTGTGGGACTTTACGGCAGTTCACGGAGTTGGGTGATGGAGGTCACCGAGAAGATCGTTCGGAAGCTTGACAAGATGATGAAGAGGAATTCAATTGTATTTTCGCTTATCACTCATGCTATTATTTCTGTTTTGTAGGATAATGAACTAACATTAAAATATCTGCATCGGCTCCAAGAAACTGATATGACTCTAGATATATTGACGAAGACGGGAATTGGAATCATAATCAACAAAATAAGAAAAGAGACGGATTGTTCGGAAGTCACTTCTCTCGGAAAACAACTTATAAAAGAGTGGAAAAAGTTAGTTCCAGGTGAGCACGTAAAGGAAATAGGTGACGGATTTATTTTGACTCCAAAATTGCTGTGTATTAAGGTTTACTTCAGCTACTAATTTGTCTTATTTTGAGTAGAAGTGCGTCCATTCGGGTACAGTGGAGTCTTGCCACTCATACTCAAAAGTTAGCATTTCGTTTGTACTGTCAACCTCGCCATTTTCTGGCGGAGACCTCACCCAAACATGCATTAATATAAGTAGGTGTCTTATTTACTTTGAAAGCTATTAGGAAATGCTGTTTCGTCCGCTTTCTCGGTTTTCTTCTGGCAGATTAGTAAATTCGCTTAAACAGAATGCTCCACATAAAAGCGGCCTACCAATTCTTTCCAGTTTTCAGAATATTTGGATTGCATTGGAATGTGAGACTTGCACGATATAAGCGGGGGATTCTTTAGCTCTAAATGATTTTAATCCGTTAAAATCCAATTCACAGATTTAAATCGTTGAGTAGGCCTTACCATTCTATTTCCGTTTTCATTAATGATAGCACTTGTTTGATCATAAACAAGTTTTATTAGGCATAAGTGCTAGCTACATACCGTGCAAATTATATTACACCTAAAACTGCAACCTCCCACGTCCCTAGCCGTATAGTGCTATTCTCGCCCTCGTTAATTTTACCCCTAAGATTAATTATAAACATATAAACGAGTTCGGAACTGACGATATACCAAACCCTCTTTTTATACGCGTGGGTGAACTGTCCTCCACCACTCATTGAAAACTAGGATTAAAAGGTATTTCATAACACCAGAGTCCCGTACAACGCACATGCTACCTGTGAAAAACACTGGAATGGGAAATAGGCTAAACGTTTATATCAACACTACGAGGACCATAGTCTCCATAGCGTATTCAAAACCTTTTAGCTGTTCTCTACTCGCGTTGCTCATAATTATCCACAGTTCTAATGCGCACATCCTGAACCGCAACTTGCGCTCACGGCCGGCTATTGTTTCGTTCATTGTAAACATTTTTGACATGAACTTCTGGTATAGGTGGCTATTAAGACAATTTCTAAAGGAGATTTTTGCTTTTACACTGAACGCGAGGTCTGCTTTCTTCAGGCGTCGCACTATTGCTTTTGTAGTTTTTTTCGGTCCAGTTACCATTCCCCAATTTTCTACCGTTGATTACAATTTTCTGTTGAACTTCGATGTTGCAGCTGCGTTTGTGAGAATACACCACTGTCGTTAATAATGTGCCAGTTTTTATTTTTCTGATTTTGAAATTGAATTTATTTTCCCATCTCCTGGCTATCAGAATGAATTTAGTGACAGACGTCTATCCCATGTACTGGTGGGTTGCATACTAGTGTGTGTCTACAAAAAAATCACAGCTGTCGTTTTGAGTTCAGCCTATAATTCTTAGTATTCTGAGTTAAGCCGAGTTTTGTATTATTTTTCTGGTTAACTGAATTTACTTTCGTTCCTTTCCCATGTTCAACTCAGAGAAAGTCGATGGGACTGCACCATCTGCCGGCAGCAAACGTTCACCTGATCATACTAACGGGACGTCTGGCGATGACGGTGGTCCCACTGAAAGGAAGTTGGCACGCCGATTGGATGACTCTGAAATGCATCAATCCCAAGATGTTCCTGAGGCCGGTGGTCGCGCCTTTTTTATGTCAAAAAGCCTGGATACTGATGATGGAATCAGATTGAAAGCCCGTGAAATGATCCGATCGGCATTAGAGTCGAGTCGTAAGTTGTGCGATTCCCTCTTGCTCCTTACTTTGAGTTTTCAAGCGATCCCTTCCGGTGCATTTGAGGCTGAATATCTTGCTATCCGGATAGAGACGGAAATTTTTAACCTCTTCAAGTCTACCGATCCGAAGTACAAGCAGCGTGTTCGGACACGGGTTATGAACTTAAGGGACTCGAATAACCCTAGTCTCCGCATCAATGTTCTAATGGGGCACGTGAAACCCGAGAGATTGGCCTCAATGACTTCTGAGGTATGTTAGTTGATATCCTTCATTCCATGTAGTTTTAAAGATTTGTCTGTCTTTATTATGTTCATGCTTTTCTTGGTGCACAATTTCATGTGACATCACAGTTGGGACCGCAAATAATCTTGCCTGTGTGGTTAGTTGTAATTTTGAGCCACTCTTATCCTCACCACCAACGTTTGTAGGCTAATATTCGAAAGAACCAACATACATGAATATACTCAATTCGTTGAACGACCATCTCTTATTCTTCCAACTGGTCCGCCTTGCTCCTGCTCGAGCGGCCTAAGCCACCTTACCTGGCAGCCGAGGAGGGGCATTTTAATGCCACTGAAGATGTCCATTAAATCCTTTACTCCTGGAACATGCATCTGGTAACTATTAGACTGTTAAGTATCCAGTCATATAAGTGGATTTTAAACTTTGTCATTTGCATCCTGAGACAAATGTATGATTTCGGTAGCCGATATCTCCTGCGCTGTTGACCTAAGTCGAAGTATAGGCCCTCGGGCGTCAGTTACGGTCTGTTTTATTCGTAATTGTTTCCACTTGACCGAAGGGTTCTGATTCGATCCTTTTACATTTATCTTACACAAGACCTTGCAAACCAGTCACGGTCGTTGCTTTTAAGGAAAATTTCTTCTTCTGCTTGTTTGTCAAAAGGATAACAGGAGGTCTCATTTTGACGTATTTCGAATTTTCCATAAATATTATGGTTGTTGACGCAGTCAGTAGCTTTAATTTTACATCATATAGGTCTTATCGGTTCTCTTAAAAATTTGCATACGTTGCCTAGAGCCCGCTGGAGTAAGTTTATAACAAAGCTTATCTCTTTCTTATAATTGGCCGGATGTAAAGTAGTTTTTTTGCTTTTAGGAAACCCGTATTTGCCTAGGGGTGTCTCCGATTTAAGTTTTGCAGAAGTTAAACCTTTTGGGGACCACATTTGATTTCAGATAATCACCTTAACATACGTTGGTACTCCGAGTCAAAAGCATTCATAATGCTAACCAACTTTCTTTGTGGTGGTGATTTTATTATGTCCCTTAGAACACATTAATATTAAAAGGATGATTTCGTTTGTTTCAAGCAACGAGGAAAGATTCTCAGGCCTCATTTCGCAGGAAATTTTCATGGAGGCCACGTTAAGGAACCATTACCATCTGGCCGTCAGTCCAAAGGAGGATCCGGTTACTGCGTCAGTTAGCAGTCTTCTAAGTCATGGCTATAGATGCGACGTGGTAGCTTAAAAGCACGTCAGCCTTATTTTATTAAAGAAGATGGCACTCTATACAGGCGGCCGGCCAAGACGGGAGACTGGAATGGTCATTTCTGGCTTATTAGCCGTCATCGGTCAGCCACCACCACCAGAGGCTCGAACTCGGGCTCTGTTGACTTCAAGTCCGTTCTCTAATCTACTACACCACGGGCTTGTTGTCTTGCTGGTTTAGATCGGGAATATTCACATAAGTTGATGAACGTTCACTGATCGGCAACGGTTTTCTGCTAATCCCTGCGACCTCTCCTGATCAAAAACAGTTTGAAAATTCAAAGTTGTCTGCTCCAACAGTCTGTCGCGTCTAGTTTGATAAAAGGCTACCGACAAAGGCGTCTCTGATGGCATTATAGCGATTTTTCTGCCGCAACGGCTTCTGAATCAGAATCTTTAGCTAACACTTTCAGCTTTTAGGTGAACTGGTCGAGGGTTTGTCCGCGTTCTTGTCTGCAGATCGCTAGAAGATGACGAGCAAAAATTTCGTTAATGGGTTTTGAGTAGAGGTCTTGCAACAATCCAACAGCTTTTCCGTAACTGGAGCATTCACAAGCAATAGGAGAGATATAATTAATCATAATGGTCCATTTGTCCGTTTGTAGACTTTCAATCGTGACCATGAAATTTTCAAGCGTGCGGAACCAGTGATTCCGCTATTTGGAGTCGTCGGAAGCATTTGGATCCACATCAAATAGTTCTGACTAGAGAAATCGATCCATCCTTGAACTGCAAGGTGAATAAACTGTGGCAATCAGAATGGATACAATCACTCGAGTTAGATAACACGAACGAAATAGATGGGAGGCTCAGAATGAATGAGTACAATTGAATATCGGAACTAAAACTAGTAACAGCACAGTAGTAAATAAGATATAGTGGTCAGGGAAATAAGTTAGTATGACGCCGTGCATCTGTAGCGCACGGCTTAGGAGCGGATAGTACATACCCAATCCAGCCCTGAAGCCAACCAATCACAGGAGCTCGCAAACGCATTAGTAATCTAATCAACTCACCAAGATGACATTGACTCCCTCTTACATGACACTTCTTCGTTCACCCCACATAACCCTAGTGGAGAATCACGTACACAGACCCAGCGTCGACCGCGCGTAGAGTGCTCTGACCATCACCAAGTTCCTGAACAGAACACATACCTTCTACTTGTGTTTGTTCTTTCTCCAACATGGGATTGGACCCCATTGTCGTGGCGGTTAAGGTACATCTGATATCCTAGTCGCTGCAATCTATGGATTGGGGCTGTATTTGTACTTCGTACAGCTGTGATCATGCCTACTCTAGCCGGCCTCGATGATATCGCCGATTGTACCTCTGCACGTGTGACGATCCGCGGCAGTTGATCTAGACAGCTTGAGCAATTTACTCCTCCAGTAAAAATGATAAAATACCAAAATTCCAATAATAACTTCCATGTGTTGGCGCACTCTGTCGAGCCAGGTTTTGCGTTGACCTCTTCGACGCCTCCAGGTAGACACTGGTGCCGGATCGAGAGTAGCAACAATGAGCTCGAACGGGGAAGGACGAGGAATTTTTCGTTGACGAAAGCTCACCGACCGCTAACGGTACCCAATTGCCCTGTTCTGCCTTGGGGCTCACTCTCGAGCCCCGCCAGCAGCCTCACAGCGGCTAGTATTATAGGCAGATGAACTTCGCCGACAAAGATGATCAAGACTGGAATGGCCATTTCTGGCTCATTTGCCGTCATCAGCCAGTCAAACCAACCTCATGTGGTGCACCACCCGAGGTTCGAACCCGTGCCCTGTTGATCAAAAGTCCAACGCTCTAACCATTGAGCCACGGGCTCGTTGTCATGCCGGTTTAGCTTGGAAATATGGATATTCGTTGACGTTGACGATCTCAACCGGCAAGACAACTAACCCGTGGCTCAATGGCAAGAGCGTTGAACTTCTGATCTACAGGTCGTGGGTTCGAACTCCGGGTGGTGCATCACCTGGGGTTGGGTATGACTATCTGATAATGCCTAATGAGCTAGAAATGGCCATTCCAGTCTCCCTTATCTTTGTCGGCAAAGTTCATCTGACGAGGAATCTGCCTAAAACACCTTAATCATCTTGTATTGGGCGGTTTGGGATATTCTTGCTATGTCGCAGCGAGTGTGAACTCTCATTTGAGACGAATTTGGTGTACTTTACTTGAAGGATGTTTCAACCAGTGGTGGCCAAATAACTCCAGGTTTCGCTCATTTTCAATCCACACAGCCCAAAATTCATAGCCATAGAGGAGGACTGACGGACGGATTCACAGTACTCGCGGTTCTTCGTGGCGATGAAGTTGTCACGTCGGCCCCATGGTAACTTTCTATGGATTGAGAATACCCCTGCGAGCATCATCGATTCAGGAGACAAGTTCATCCTTACTATGTCCATTCGACAGCAGCCACACCCCGAGGTATTTGAAACTGTCCACTTCTTCAAGTTAACAGTCATTAATCTCGAGTGCTGCATTCTGATGGTCGGCGATGCGGCGTGAAAACGCTAGTCTTCCCAGTTTTCTTGGATAGACTGACTGATTTAGCGACCTCCTTCACTCGTGGCGTTGCATTCTATAAATGATAAAGCCTGAAAGTTAACAGGGTGATGTCATCAGTGTGGGTGAGGTCAGTAATTTGGTGCTGGGGTGTCAACTCGCTAGACTCCCGAGACGAGGCTTATAGGCTTCAGTGGGAATGCCGTCCTCCTGGGCCTTTTTACTCATCCCCAGTATTACATTGACGGTTTCTTCCTTCAAAGGTTGGTTCGCACCACACTGCGCAGTATGGAGCGAGATAAAACCCCACTGCGGTGGAGAAAGAACAGGTATAGGCTGGTCCTCGAACTTTAAGTGGTGCTCGAAGTGCTCACGCCAGCGTTTGAGCTTGGCAGCGTTCTCAGTTATAAAGCCACTTTTGTATTGTGAGCAGCCATTCAGTACAGCTGGCCTTCCAATAGCTTAACACGTAAATTATTAGTTTTCGAGTTTTTTCCGACCTAACCAAAGCTGTAAGGTTCTTGGTACAATTCGCTGGGTGATTCTGAGAATCCCTCACCTGCTTTGCGGATTGAGGACTTCAGTAAAAACCATTTGCTGTTGCCTTAACCATCTTAGGCTTCACAGCACGATCTGATTTCCGTGTACAAAACCTCGGTTGTGTTGGGTGGTCGTGTTTTTTATAACTTTTAAGCTCGGATTTTAAGTTGACTTTCAGGCTTATGTGAAGGAGAACCCGGTCTGATTCAGACGTCACACATCAAGGTGCTATTGTGAACCTATCTGCGCAGCACCGCCAGGACCAAAATGTAGTAGCTGGATGGCCTCACGATCATCATTTGAATACCAGGTTAACAGCCGTTTGCGAAATTGTTGAAGGCATGTGCCGGTGACACTTAACCGGTTCTGACAAGTGGAGTGTAAATTCGTTCCACGTTTGCCTCATCCGAAACCAAACGAAAAGTGATCAATTCTGTTTGAAGATTAGTCTGGCTCAATCAGGCGATTTTAGTCCTCGGCAGCATCAGTAGATCACAGTGACCAGTTCTTATATCCACGAGGTAGTTTCCATATCGTGATGTTCAGCAGTTGATGTGGGTATGCAGACAGATACAAAATGGATGTTGGTAATGGACCTATTCAGTTATACACAGTTTATCCCGTTGTTGACCGCTTCGCGTACAACTACTACATGCTTTGCTTGTTATGAGAGGGCGAAGAAGAAGGAGTTTGAGAGGAAGAAGGAGCGATCCCTGGACGACAAGTTTATTGGCCTAACTTTTTGGATTCTCACTCGAACCCCGCCATTTGCGACTGTCTCTGATGATGGGCTGTAGTGAGAATCTGAAACGTCAGGCCACTAAACCTTCTGCTTCAGCGATCGCATTTTCTTCTTCTAACTGCTTCCTGCAACTCGCCTATACGCTTCTATCACCACTAAAAGGTTTCTTAGGAATTTTGAGTGCAGGCGGGTCCCAAACTACCGGATTGTCTGTTACAGGTTCCCTTTTCCAATGCTTTGGCTCAAGACCTTAATTCCACCTCATTACTAGCAGTCAACCTTATTTACTGGTGGACAACAATCTTCTTGTCATCACAGTGCAGTTATACCTCACCCCACAGGCAAGAACTTATCAGTTTCTCGTTTAATGAGGCAAAATCCAGTACACTGTCGCTTAGACCCTATTTGGCATGGTGTCCGCGAAATGCGGTGTCACCTTTTCTGTTCACTATAATTTACCTCTCCTCCCCTCGGCTCCCCAATTCTTACATGCGCTGGACAAGTGCTACTTTTGGCCTTATGACCGACTCGGTACCAAACTTTACTGACCGTTTATGGTGACTGAAGTTTAATTGTATTCATTGCTTTACCGAGGTTCGAGTGTGTAAATAAATCTTGACTGTTTATTGAAAAGGAATACAATTTTAGGATTCATGCTCCTTACTTCACTTATGTAAGCTTTTTATGGGCATTCTAAACTGTGAGCTGTTCAGGAATACCCAGCCTGTCTATGCGATGTCCCGTGGAACGTGAACCGCACGGCTTAAACTCAGCACTCAGCAATTTCATTCATACGCGAGTGGCCTCAGAGAGCTATAAATACACTTGAACACAACCTTCGATTGCTGATTCACTTGAGTCAGCCTCCGATAACTCGTCTTCCGGGCCTTCGTTAACCAAGCCGTGTGCCTTGACTACTTTGATATCCAGTCCTGTATATCCGGGCTGTTTGATTGAATGGATGACGGGCTCGCGTCTTTCACTGACTGCCGAAAAATACACATAAGAAGCGTTCGGATCCAGATCTGGACGGACTGCTTAGTGGATCATTTTTATGAATCCTGATTACAGCAGTAACGGTATTGCCTCTGAATCTTCACTAGCCCCAACCATTGTCAAAAGGTAACCTTTATCCCCTCCGTCAATCCTAAACTCAACCTTGTTCAGTGAATCAGAATGTCTGTGTCACCGTTGGTAAAGTCGTCTTTTTCTTTACGGTATGCTGGCTTTTAGCGTTTTTTATTCATTTTTACTACATTGTCTTCTGCCTCCAGGGTTCGTTCAATGAGTGGCATCTCGATACAGTATAGGTTGTTTGGTTCGTAACAAAGTAATGCTTTAATGGCTGGTAGTTCAGCCTTTATCGGTATTGCTGTAACAACAACAGTGTAAATTTCGACCCGAACTCACATTTGATTTTGTCAGTCCCACGTTCACCATAAAACCCGTTACGTCTCATCGGTATTTCTACCTCACTGCATTTTATCGAAGTTACCGGCTGTCAGCAGTTCCTCCTATTCTTAAGGACTGACTTTACTTGATAATTCTTCTTCGCCCTTTCAGGAGATGGCTAGCAAGGATATGAAGGACCTACGGGAGAAATACACCAAGGAGACCATTGATGATCATCAAATGGCTGTAACTGGTGGCACAGAGTCCGACATCTTGAAATGTGGCAAATGCAAGCAGAACAAGTGTACATACAACCAAGTGAGTGGGAATTACTCTGTATCTTTAATTCACACCGTCCCTATAATTAATCCCCTGAGATGATGACCTGTCTATGCGTTGCATTCGACCTTCCTTACATCAATTTGCATCCGACTGATATTTCCTAGTCCCAGCCATATTTAAAAGTTACTTTCACCACTTGGACGCATTTTTTTCGGGCGGTGACCGTATGCCGTAAGTACTTAATCTGCCTATAATAATAGCCGCTGCGCGGCTGCTGGCAGGGCTCGAGAACGAGCCCCCAAGGCAGAATAGGATGATTGAGATCCGTAAATTATCGGAGAAACGTCCATCCGTCAATTTAAATACTTTCACTATGTTTCGCCAACCCGCAGCATACTACAGCAGCGACTCTTGCTCGTTTGATGGCAAACCTCCCTATTGAGAATGGACGACTACCCTGTTTGCTCCATGCATTAGGGTCGCATCGTCTGTGCCTGTAGGGGACAATAGTGGTCTCGAGTTTAGTATCTTCTGCTTGCCACTGTACATTTCGCTTAAACCCCTTTTTGCTCCTATCAGGATTGGGGCTGCTTTGAGACGTCATGGACTCCGACTACGTCCTTCCAAAAGGCAATTTCGTTCTCAGAGTAAGATTGAATCGGCTTCACGTCCCAAGAAAGCTAATTCTTACTCTAAGATCATGGAAAGGATTTGGTCCCGAGGCAACTGCTAGAGTGAACTAGCCTCCCGTAGCTTCTGCCAGTTCTCCCGTTTATATCCCCGACTAAGGTGAAACTAAATGCACCACTCTTGTCTCTGCCCTTTGCACTCTTGTACCTGCGAAAAATACCTTGGAAAAACCAAAGATCCATGAAAAATAACCGCCTCGAACAACGGCCATATAACCCTTACGGTAATCGCCAAATAAGGCCTTTGTAGTTACTTTGAACTTCCTAAGTTAATAATAAGACACCGGGAACTGCTGCAGACTATCCGAAACGATTTAGTACGTTTTGTAGGGTTAGTTTAAATGCGAGAGCGTACAAATGACCGGTTTTAATTTTTTATCATCCCTTGTAGGGTAGAAGAGTTTTCGTTTTCGCACTGAGCGCAAGCAGACTGACTTGAACTTCATAACACAGAGTCAACTTTTTTCCGGTGTTTTTGTTAACTAACTTACTAATCGCTATGTGTGTATCCCAGAGGCGCCTTATTTTACAGCTAAGGAATAGGTATCAAGCGATAAGAGTAGTTTTTTAGCAGAATACTTTAGCCGGGTTATCAAATGCATCCTCTGACCCATGCAGAAAGCATGAAAACGAAAAAAATAGGTGGAAAAACTTGTTAGTTTGTTCTGCCCTATGCTGCATAGATTCTTATTGCAGTTTCTGACCCCGGGGCCGGTCAGACTCCGCAGGGCTTGGTACACAGGGCTCAGGTGGCTGACAGAGGAGATTGTGTCTACCATCACTATAAACTAAGTCACGAGCAAGCCCCCGACCTGCGTCCACCATGCTGTGGGGCACATGGTGCAAATTAACAGACCCGACGGTAGAAATGTCGTACATTGAGCAGCTTGCTGCGTCTTTTGATTGATATACGACATGAATTTCGCACCATCTCTCGCATTGTGTTCCCCCCAGGTCCTCTGTAATTTACCCCTTTAATGTTCTGATACAGTTTTTCCCTCCAATGTTGACCTTGTAAGTTTTCCTCTAAATCTTTCCATTTCCCCCGTTTTAGGTTCAGACTAGAAGCGCCGATGAACCAATGACCACTTTTGTATATTGTAACAGCTGTGGACACAGGTGGAAGGTACGCATTCGTGATTTGCGAGACTAGCATTTTCCCTCGTTCGTTAAATTTGATTACATGACTCATAATTACCCATCCAGTACTGTCAGTCAGAGGATTGATTCATATACACGCTTATTTGGAAGTTAGTGTAGCCGCTCTAAAGGCTTTTTGACGCGTCTCAGCCAAGACACAGGACGAAGACTTTGCCAAAAAGTATTTCATTTGCACACACATTATTTTGGGCTGAATTCAAAGGCCTTTGTAAATTGCTTCTTCCGTATTATTTATTTTGCCAGTTGTAAGTCTTGTTGTAAACCGCACTTTATGAGGATTGTACTTTACATATAATTACATTAGATGAATACGAAGAGTAAATCGCGAAGGGAAACATTGACGTAAGGCGGAGATCAAAAAGAACAGGGATAAATCTGTAAAGACAGTTGATGATATGTGTGTACTTATTTGCACTTGGTGGTACCATGCCCATGCCGCGTCCGTTAGGCTTCAGTAACGCCACACATGCCAATTATCCGCGATCGAATGTCATTAGTGATAGATCTGAAAAAAATGATAGACATGGAATGAATCCACTAGTTACACCCCGTCCGAATACTTTAGGCTTTGTGCTCCTGCTAATCCCTGCTAAGTAATCCAGCCTTCCCCTCGGGTGGGGTCCGTCTTCGAAGTGATTATGTGTAGAGCTCTTTGCCAAATATGGGTAAATAGACCTCTGCGTTCCTAGCTAACTTACACCCTTTTATACTCCTGATGCTCCTTAAATATTCAGGGTGTTAAAATTATCATGCTTTTACCCATCTTAGGTCCCAAAAAACAGGTGTCAGACGTGTGTCGCTGCATTGATTTTACGAGCACGCAGGCGTCTAGTCGTGATCCTAGGCACTGGAGGCTGCGATAATCTGCACGCTTTTTATTTTCCTTCGTTAAACCACATTGACACCACAGTTCCCAGTAAAGTGGTACTTCTCGACTCTTTAGTTTGATCAACATCTTCAATGTTCCTCGGTGTTATATTGCCGCAGATGTTGCTGAGGGTGTTGCGGTACATGCATACAATTAAATAGAGGGAAAGTGTGGGAAAAGTTCGGAATATGCAGGTTTCTTCCTTGACGTTCCAGTCTTGTGTCCATGGTTTATATTCTGATCGCTCTGAACATTTAATCTCTGCATTTTACGGCAGTTCGCCATGCCTGCTGATCCCGAATTAGAATTTTCCAGGACTTGGTGTCTTTCGGGTAGGTGGATGAAGCCTTCAAGATGTCATTGCAACGCATTTTCCTGTTCACCTTACATGTGCGCATCCATAGTGATGTCATCATAGAGAAGTGCTTTGGGCCTGCCAAACGTGATAGTCATTTTAAGGTCCTGCTTGTCCGGCCTCTGCTCCTACTTCCTCCCGTTCAGCAACCTCAGAAGTCAAGTTGAATGGAAATGGCCCTGTTTCTCGTTGTGCGTTGCTTTGCTAAACCATCCGGGTCTTCGAGCATTTGTGCCTCACAGTTAATAAACTATGAAAAATCTCACCAACTCGTCGTTTGAGACCCCTGTAATCTCTGATGTGGGAAACAGGCATGATAATCAGCATTGCGTATGCAACGTTACTGTAAAATATTAATTTGCCAAGTTTGATATCAGTTTAGTCCAACCCTTCTTATGTCGATTAACTAATCGTTCTCTGGATAGAGAACTCCAACTCGAGAGACTCATTAAACATAGGCCTTGACGTACGCAATTATGCATACATGTATGAAGTTGAAATTAGCTCACAGAATTTCAAGAGTAAATCAGAAAAAAACATCAAGTTTGCCTTTTTATTAGCTTCTATCGACCACATTCCAGACCGCGTGTAAGGTAGCTTGTTGTACATTGCGGCTACTCTTACCTCGGTAACATAGATTTCCTCCGCAACCGCTCGATCTCGGAGGCAGTCTCATTCTTGTGATAGAATCTGTGAATGTTGCATGTTCAATTTGTGGTGTGCATTTCAAACATGAAACCCCTTTTCAGGGGATATGGTGATTTCTGTCTGCTTCCGTTCAGTGTTCGGTACCGTCTAGAGCAACAGGCGGGGAGAATTTTGAGATCGCAAGAAGTTCGTTTAATATAGCCACTGCTATGTTTCAACTGATCGTAGTGAATATTCGATTCCCCGGTGCAAGAGAAATAAATATCCCGAGCGTCAACTCTCACTTCACCCTGTGCTGCAGCGGGCCACGCGACTCGTCTAGTAGACACGGTGTGGCTAGTACCTTCTCGGAACAAGCAAACCGTGCACTACTTGCATGGCAACCAGTCAATGACCGAATGGCTTACGCGCGACTGAAGGGTCACTTTACCAACACCTCTGTCGTCTCCGTGTACGCACCAACTTCAGCTGCCGAATAGTGTGATAAGGAGACCGTCTACCCGCAGCTGCCGGAGTTAGTAGAAAGACTCCGTAGCTGTGATATGTTTGATTGTTGTGAGGGGCTGGAATGGTAGGATTGGACGTGGGACTCTTCAAACAGTCACTTTATTGACCACTTTAGGCTTGGCTCTCGATGTGAAAATGGTGAGGGAATGCTGAATTATGCAGATCAGAACCGACTGTCACGAACACGTGCTTCCAACACCGCCACAAACATCTGACTTGGTATTCAAACGACGGTCATAACGCGGTGGCGGGAGTGAGGCAATTGAGGCCAGTGGTGGTCGTCGTCCTGAACGGCGCAGGAGTTGCAGGAGGGAGGATGGTGTCGGTGATCGAGGGCAACGGGACATCGGAAGCTTGGGCACCAGTGGCGGGGATGATTTTCGTCGTGGGATACGAAGCAGGATTGGCAGAAGGGAGGTTTGTTGATGCAAAGGCTGATGTTGTCGGATTGGTGTTGCATTGCGTCCGAAGATTTCCGACAAGACAGATTCGGGCTCCAGTGGTGTATTGGCAGCCAGGGCATTTTGCGAGGGCATGGAAATTGGCGGTGTTGATCCGGGACGCTTGCAACTTGCGCACCGCTCTTTTGGCCTTAGCAGCGGCGATCCGATTGGCTTCGTATATTGTTGCGCCAGTATTCGCTGCTCTTCTCCAGGCCTGGCGTTCCTGTGAGAGACCATCCCACGTCGTTGGGTTGATTTGTAGTTACCTAAGACAGTTCTTCATTGTCCTTGTAGCGTCGTTCTTTCCCCTCCTGTCTTCGAGCACCCGTAGCGGCATCTCCGTAGAAAAGTCGTGTGGGTAGTCGCTCGTCCTCCATCACAATTGCATTTACCTCAGCATGGCGTGGATGCTGAGGATTCCGGTTCGCTCCAATATTTCCATATCCGGGATCCTGTCTTACCATCTCAGCTCCGGAATTTCGCGGACGCAGCTGAGACGGGTTTGATTCATCTTCCTGACTTGATTAGAGTAGACGGTCCAAGTCGTCCAGTTTCAAGGCGACTGTCTTGTACATCTTCGATTTGGTTTTCAGATGTAGGCCGTGAGGATTCCACAGAGGCTTGCAGCCGGCCGCAGGCCTAGCTGTCTTTGGAGATCCAACAAGCATCCTTTGCGTCGATTTTTGTGTTTCGGGAGTTTGTTTCCTTGACAAGCGAAGTTGCTTATGGTTTTAAGCAGGCTACCGTGGACACTGATGCGGGGAGCGTTGTAGGCCGTGCACGACCATCCGTTTGTCTGGGCTGATTGTGAGTCCCGCATAGGTGCAGCCGGCGACGAAGAGGTCCATGTCACCCTTGCATGTCCTCTTCCATCGCAGTGTTGAAGGCGCAGTCGTCCGCGAAAAGCAGGTCGTGGACTGAAGCCGTAGACACGGATTGCGGCCGGGAAGGCAGGTTAACTGTTAGCCCGGTGCGTCCACAAGTTGCGGATAGTGGAACAACCTTCCGTGAAGGTTAGCTGCGAAATAAGTAGACTCGAGTCCAATGAATAAGCAGTCGCGGACTAACAGCGACAGTGCTCCCATGGCGTGGAGGGGTGAGGTCTGGCACACCGAATGCCTTATAAAATGCCTCAAAGCCCGACGACGGCACTGTGACATCGCGACCATAAACCGCCATTAAATAAGTTCGCTTGCCACCGCAGCCTTGTCTTTAGGTTCTTGAGCCAAAGCGTTAGAGGAGACAACCTCGAACAAACAATCAGAGCGGCTTTTGGGGACCAACCTGTAATCAAAATTCCCAAGAAACCTCGTGAAAAATCTCCGATTACAGTACTACGATCCATGCTACGGCGTACGCGGGAACCGACTCGCTCCGCAACCCCGGTCCAATGGTGACGACGAATAGTATACGAGCTGGACTACTCGACCGGGAATGGATTCTTGTTATTGCATGCTGGAATGTGCGAACATTACTGGACCCAGGTAACCAAAGTCTGATGGCATGCAGTTTTCATAAGTACCACAGGGATGGCTGCTGCCTTTCTGAAGTCTGAATACCGAACTCAGGTGTAAGAGCAATAAAAAACCCAGGAGTCAACTCGCATTTTACCCTGTACCACAGCAGCCCATGCGACTCGTCTGGTAGACATGGTGTCGCTGTATCTCTATCGGAACAAGCAAACCGTGTACTACTTACATGGGAACCAGTCAACGAACGAATGGCTTGCGTGCGACGGAAGGGTCACTTCGCTAACATCTCTGTCGTCACCATGTACGCACTAACATCAGCTGCCATATTGCGCGATATGGAAACATTCTACTCGTAGCTACAGGAGTTAGTTGAAACATTTCCTCACCGTGATCTGCTGATTGTTGCGGGCGACCAGAATGGTAGGACCGGATCCGAAACTCGTCAAACGATCATCTTATTGGCCGGTTTGGGCTTGGCCCTCGATGTGACAATGGTGAGGTGATGCTGAATTTAACTGATCAGAACCGACCGTCACGAACACATGTTTCCAGCACCGCTACGAATATCTTCTGACTTGGTATTCAGACGACAGGTATACCTTGAAGTTAGATCGGCTACATTCAGATACTGATACTGTCTCTGATGATAGGTTCGAGTTGAAATCCGAAACGTCAGGCGAATAAAGCTCTTGTCCCAGCGATCGCATCTCGAAACCTGCAGTTGTCTGCCCAGATGGCTCGAGCTAGGTCCCGCAAAGATGCTTCCTTCCACCAACTCCGGAACATGACAGCAAAGTCAGCTAGGGATGACCGGCAGAAACATTGGTCGGGAATAGCGACGTCAATGGAGCAGGCCTAAACGTTGGTGACACTCGCAAACTACCAAATTATCCGCCGAGTTAGTGGTACGCCCTCGACACTTAGTGACTGTTCGTGATGTGAATGGTGGCTTTATTGCTGACAATTCGGCTAAGGTCAATCGCTGGCTTAAGCACCTCAACTTTGATAAGCATCTAGTCATACCCTCGCTCTCCTCTGCATCTGAGTTTCATCCCTCTCTAGCCTATGCAGTGTCGCGTGACCCCCTTCCGAGAGAGAAGTTTCCGATGCAATACGGAGGCTGCACAACCACAAGGCGCCCGAAGAGGACGGTATTCCCATCAAAACCTACAAGTACTGTGTCGGCACTGGCGCTCTGGCTTCATGAGATGATTGCGCAGGTGTGGAGAGGCGAAGTCGTTCCTAATGACGGGTTCTGGCATCCTTTTTCTAGTCTTCAAGAAGGGAGATAAGGCAAAGTGTGAGAACTACCGCGGCATAAGCCTCCTTACCGTTTCTGCTATGGTCTTCACTATTTTTATTCTCCGACGGTTTCAGTCTACGTGACTCTAGGACGAGGCCCTACCAAACCGGATTTTGAGCTGGGCGTGGCTGCGTGGACGAGATATCCACATTGAGGCGCATTCTAGAATTCCGCCATGGCTACCAGCAGCTGACGGTAATCTGCTTTATTGACTTCGTCGCTGCGTTCGATTCCGTCCATCTTGAGTCCCTGTGGCGAATAATTGAGCTAGATGGTGTGCAGGCAAAATCATTGCCTACTATCGCTCCACCACTGCGCAAGCCCTCTCTCCCAATCCTTCGATATCCGATCTGGTGTTCCACAAGGTTGTATTATGTCGCCCATTTTCTTCAACTACGCCATTGGCTGAACTCTTGGGAGGGTCCTACACAGTTCTGACGGTGTGGAATTTGCATCCGGACGCCGCCTGTTTGAGCTAGACTACGCTGGTGATATCGCCTTCCTAGCCTCAAGCTTTAGTGATCTACAGTTTGTGGTATTGCGGGGAATAAGATCGCTACTTCGGTCGGTCGTTCAATAAACACTGGAAGGATCAAATTGTTTTCGAACTTTATCCCTGACTAGAAGAAAGCACCTCGGGATTAATGGCTGTCAACTTGAAGAAGTAGACAGTTTCAAATACCTCGGGCGGGCATGCTACCAGATGGACAGAGTAAGGACGACATTGTCTCCCGAATCGACGCTGCTCGCCAGGTTTTTTCGCTCCTTAGAAAGTGCCTATGGACCCGACGCAACCTGTCCGTCGCCATGAAAATCCGCGTGTACCGTGCATCCGTCCGGTCAGACCTCCTTTACAGTTGTGCATGATAGGGGTTGCGCGTGGAAAATTAGCGAAAACTGAAGGCATTTGACCACCACTACCTGAGGACCATCCTTCGAGTGAAGTACACCGACCACGCCTGAAATGAGGCAGTCTGCACTCGCAGCGACATTATCGGGAGAATATCTCAGGCCATCCAAGAAAGACGACTGATAGTCATTGTCAGGCAATTCTCGATTGTATATTGTTCGTCATTCAAATTCTAGCGTTGGGAAGTCGACAACTCTTGTTAATATAGGCTCATAGCCGAAGAAAATAGTTGCTGCAGTGTGTAAAGGACTGTCTTGCACTCAGCTTGGAATATAGTGGTCAGTAAGAATTGATTAATAGTCTCATACTTGCGTCTTTTTTGATTTGCCTGGTGATTGTTTAAACGTTTTCTACTTCCTTAGTCCAACTATTTTTCTTAAACAACTTTTTTAAACCCTTTTGCCTATTCGCGTCCACCAAGACCTGTCACATGAGTTTGTTGACTTTGATTTCAATTTCTCTCCGCTTCACCGTGACTTATCGCACCTAGTTAGTAGGTATGAAGACGGTTGGTCTTAGCTAGTTGAAGATTTCTCAAAGCTGTATTTCATGATATATGTTCTGTTTTAATTTTTGCGAATTCTGCACACTAATTCATTGTTTATGCACATTTTTTGCATGAAAGTATATTTTCTTTAATCTATCTGGGAAAATAGTGAGCATTTTGGTTTTGAAGAAACCTTCTAGTTCCTATATACTTAAATACGCAGGTGTAGAAAGATCCACACTATCCCACATCTTTCATTAAAGGCGTCCTGAAATACCGGACTAACCGTCAGTCGTTTCTATTCTTTGCGAGTATTGATATACTTGGGGTATCAGAGCTCATTAAAAATTATTCGAGCTTCTCCGAGAGTATGATCGAAAGTTTTTTTAAGAATCCAGATTCTTTTTCTTTCAATTAGTGCTTTTGACGATGTCACTTCCACCAGCGGAAAAAATAATTAACTAAACACTTTCCGTCGAGTACAACTGAATTTATACGTATCTCGAGAATCAGTTAAACATTTCAGATGGCGTAGAGTGCCTGGCCTATCTCATGAAATATAATGAGAAATTCTACAATATTTTCAATTAAGAAAGAATTATTTTGTTGAGGTTGTAATATTGCTTATCGTACATCCTGATCCCAAAATATTTCAGTCACGATATGACCGGTTTTTTTACTGAGCTTCTTTTCGGCCATACTCGGTAAAAAAGACTGCTTAAACAGTATGATTTTTTCCTATTGACGTTGGATGCTATTACATATTGAAGTATTTTTTATAGAAAGCGTGCAGGAAAATACTTTACTGTAATCATTTACTAGCAAATTTCTTCTTATTTAAATTGCATACCTAAAGAAAGGATATCTTTCGGTTTTATAAAATTTCGTGACTGAGCTTTTTAATGACTGTTCAAATGTCCATTCATACGGCATCGTATATGTCCATTCATTAGGGTTGCTTATGAAGTGTACACTGTTGATAATATCTATTGTAAAATTTTGTGATCTCCGTATGGCTTTTCTTCAACCTAGAGGCGCTTATGATTTCCCTTCCATGTAAAGTATACAGCATGTAGTTTGGAAACCGTAAGCGCAAGCGCAACTGCAGATCGAGTTCCAGATTACTAGGGAAGTAAAAACATTTTTTTCGAAAATCAGAGGATATCCTTTCTTCAAGCATACAGTTTGTACGTGTAAATTTCTACCAATTGAGTGCATGCTTTGTATAAACTGTTTGTATTTATAATGGCATCGAACATCGATAAAAAAATTAATTCTTTTTAACTATCATTTCTACCGAAAGCAGTTTCAGCATTTTGCCGGAAAGTAGCTCATTCGCAAATCGGTATCATGCCGTGACTAAACTATCTTGGGATCACGCTGCACGATACTCAGTCTTACAACCCTAACTAAATAATCCTTTCTGATCTAAAACCCACTTCAGAATTTCAGTTAAAATTTTATGATATAGCTCAATTGCCGTATATAGCGACTATTTTCTTAATATGCCTTCCGTTGGTTGCCGTACAGACGCTCAACTAAAATGCGGCACCCAATAGTGTTGGAATTTTTCTGGGATTATTTCCCCTACGAAGCAATTTCGATAGCCCATGCAAGTTATATTTTCATTTCGAAATCATCGAACAATTCCCATCATTACGTATGACAGCTCGACGATGGGTAATACGCCAAACATTGGGCGTTCCAACACACCTACCCGCTCGCCTTTTGACGCCTTGTTGACTTATTTAAACAATTAGATGACATAAAAATAGTTTTTTATTCACGAGAACAACTAACTGTTAGTTTCGTTTGCGCCAACCATCAATCCGAAATTATCACCATTATCGTATTACAGATGTTCTTGTCTCCTGTTTTCTCGGTGAGACCACATACTTGTTCGTCACTTTTTTCTTTAGTAAAATTTTCAGTTGGGTTTATGGTGACTGTAATAAGTTATCTCTCTAAAAGTACTTTACTGGGTACTTAGCTGACAAAAGCCCACACCCCTCGTCCCTTTCAAAAAGAAAATGAAGGAAAAGTTGCAACTTTGGTGCATTTTTGCTAACAGAAGCTGATAATGTTTCTGTCACAGACGAAAAATCGGCACTCTCTTTATATTATAACCCTTTTCGTTATCTTTGCTTACTTTTAAGCTCCTCTCAGAGACTATAAATGCATAACAGAGGCAACATTTTAATACTGAAATATTTTCCAAAGGGATAACGCAGTGCCCTTTTCATTGCTGAATTAAGTATTAGCAGAAACTAGATCGTAAAAAGCATGCCGAATTTTTGTAAAATTTAAAATGGCTGCTTGTTGTTGGGCCTTTTCGCAGTCACTTTTGGCATATTTGCAGGTGCCTGGAAACTACGGGTTTTACCACAAATACTTGCCTGTAGGCGATGTTATTATTTTTATGACATAACGTTTTATAGATTTACTGATGCTAATTTTTACTCAACAACTTCTGTTTTTTTTGAACGTACCTTGTTTATTCATGCAATGCCATACCTCGTTGGCATGAAAGTTGGGAAAAGTTGTTTTGATAGATCTTTTTAGTGTAGCTTAGTACCCTCCAATAGAAAAGCACACGCTAATGCGCATGTGTTCTAGGACAGTTCCTTGCATAGGAAATTTCTTGAATGTAAGGTAATGCTATTTCCATTCGCTGGAACGAGTTTATTGGCCTGGCGTTTCGGATTCTCTAAAACCATAGGCCAATAAACTTCTACATCCAACGATTGCATCTTCGTCTGAACTGCTTCCTGAAACTCACCTTTTTGGTATTATCGGTTAATTTGCGTCCCCAAATTGTAAATTATTTCGTCGCTAACATAATTGAAAAAGTTATTCTTTATAAGAAGAAAGCATTTTCTGGAACGCAATCAGCTAAAGGAAATGTACTCCGTTCAAGGTACCCCCAAACTGCTCATCTAGTGTTCCATTATCGCATTTCGTGAGCTACATCACTTACTATATCCATTTATATAACATTAGTTATACCGTATTCCCAACGCGCGACAGTTTTATGTGCTAATAGAAGCGAAGAGGCGAGTTCCAGGAAGTAGTCGGGATGAAGGCGACACGATCACTTGAACAAGAGATTTATTAACTTTACGTTTCGGATTCTCACTTGACTCCATCATCAGAGGCAGAGTCAGCTAAGGGTATTGGATCACCCGGGTCTCGCAGCATTTGTAGGATGTAGTTGCTAGGCCTCTATATGCCTATCAACATTGGCAGCTCTCGAGTGCATCGCAGATAGTTGCAGGTGTTGTGATAGTTGTCTGATTGGCCGACTGTTGCAGTATGCCGTTGCTGTGTGCTAGCGTGCTTGTCAAAATTATCGGCTCCCACGCTCATCGCACGTGGTTGTAGGTGGTGCGATGATGGGCCGCAGTCGAGTTGTTGACGGCCGCGTGGATAACTTCTTTGCCCAGGCAAAGTTTCAATACCGAATATGGAGCAGGCAGGTCGTTGTGCTTGTTGATTGATTGAGGGCCGGAAAACCATGACTCGATCAGTTCGCGGTTCATGCGGTTGTCGCCTCTAGTGAGAATTGCGGCTTCATTAAACTTGAATGTGTGGTCGGGTCCCGTAGAATGGGAGCTAGCATCGTTCCTCCTTACCACTGCTGCGTGCTCGGCCATTCGCTTTAGCAGTAGTCTTCCAGTTTCTCCGACATAGTTGCCTTGTCCACAATTGCACCAGGCCCAATAAACGACCCCAGATGTTTGTTACCTCGGCAGTGGGTCTTTTGGCCTCATGATCTGACTCCTTATGGTTGCCTCCGGTCTGTGTGCAACTCCAACGCCGATGGGTGTGTGACGGCTTCCGAGACATTCTTCACGTACGGTAGAACTCGTCAAAATTTGGGGCCGGTTGGATTTGATCTCTCGTCTCGTTTGCGTAGACACTGGTTGACGAAGTTGCGTTGGTGGCCATTCGCTCTAAACATCCGTCGAAGATATTGTAATTCGGCAGCCTTGTCCTCCAGTTTACTGCAACGTGTGTCTCCACACGCTAGTATAGTGCTCTTTCGCAGCTGCGTTTGTGGCTCATTGGGTGGTTGCTGTTGTAACTCCGTATTTTAATCATGTTTGTCGCCTTCCTAAATACTTTGGTTTTTGGGCAAATTTTGAGGCTAATAAAGCTCTTGTTCCAGTGATCGTGTATCCTTCTTCACGACAGTTCGATCGTCCGTTTCGACTATGTCCACCGATTGCTCCACAGCAGAGTAGTGCAGGGACGGTGACTTATGCTGGATTATAGTGAGAGTAGACTTGCAAAACATCTACCTCACTCGGTTTTCCACCCCCACCTGGGCCCGGTGTCAAGACAAAGTCAACAAACGGAGATGGCAGAGGGTGCAGGCCCACGTACTGTGGTTCAACACAAACAAAACTACAACATAAGGGAGGTGCTGCTCGGATCCTAGCTGAGTGGGAGTGCCATAAAGGCCACATTAAGAAGGAGTCATTGCAGCCTGACTCTCAGTTCGCCAGTCAGCCATTACACACAAAACACACATTGGGCTGACCACGCGTTCCGAGTTACCCCGTCAGTTGACAACCTTCCAAGCCATGGCTTTTCGCGCACCGGGATAGTTTTAAGCGCGTCATATTGTTTATGGTGAGGAAAATGAGCTGACCCGTCGACCTCACTCTCCCCCAACCCCCAGCAATCAGACCACCGTCCGAGCCAGTGAGTTGTCTGCTGTGGGAGTGGGCACATTGGCTGACGGGTCGGCGTACCCCTCTTCGCGCGCCACAGCATAACCTAGCCTCCATAACGCACACACCAGGATTCACTAAATCAGGGGATATGGAGGAGCCATCGCCGTCTGACTCCCAGTCCACTGGTCAGCCACTCAACACGTACAGCACATACACTGGGTCGACGGCGTGGTATGGTGTAAGCGTCAGATTGGCAGCCTTCAGGGCCATGGTTCTAGGAAACCGTGATATTCTCAGGTACGTTATGATGGTGAGGGTGTTTTCTATGTATTGGTGTAGGAAGTGTGCACTGATGTGGCTTAGCCTCCGCTGGTTTACCGCAGGTTGTCGTGGAGGCGCATGTGTCCTTATAGGCCCATGTGGTGTGTAAATGTGCGGGAGCAGTGAGGGCAGTGGAGGCGGGCGCTTCGACTTTATGTCGGAGCCCCAGGCACTGGTTCACCAGACTCCGTGCGATGGATTCGCAGGTGACCTATCAGGCCAATGCGTGCGTTGAAGTGACGGGCGCAGTGTGGGCAGGAGAAATCGGGAGAGGCTGGGGGGGATGTCATTCATGGTAGTGGGGGTAAGAATGGCAGGAGTAGAGGGTGTGCATGGGGTATCGGTGTTTTCGGCATTGCGGTGAATCCCGCTGTCATGGATGCGCATGTGACCGAATAGGCCCATGCGGTGAGTGAATGCGTGAGGGCAGTGGAGGCGGCGATCTCTGCTGTATGTTGGTGCTCCAGGCGCTGGTTTACCAGTCTCTGTACGATGGATTCGCAAGTGACCGACACTCCCAACATATGTACTAGTTGAAAACCCAGACACATGTTTCGTGGGTATTTCCGCGCTGCATGACTCAATTGCTTCACGTGGTTATTCCATCGAAGTTCATTATCCTGAAACAAAATGTTAACTACAGTTTTGAAACTGAATTGTGGTAGGTGACCAATCTCACGAAATGTTATCCGAAATTCCGAAATGCGTTTTCTTTTAGGAATGATAACTTTAGTGGGGTTGTGATATTGATGATCATGCAGCATACTCATAAGATATTTCAGACATATCAGGATACCGGCTTTTGAATGCATTTTTTTCGGCCGCCTGCAAAACTGCACCCGGTAAACAGTGAATATTTCAGTAGACATCTTTTTTGATACGTTTTTGATGCCTTTGTACGTTGAAATACCTTTTATAGACAATGCGCACAAATATATACTTTATTGCACTCGTTTGCTAGCAAGTCATGTTTTCAACTTTTATTTGCAAAGTAAGGGTATCTTCCTGCCTTCACAAATGTTCTTCAATTCCCGTCTTATTTTGAACCCAATCTGCTTTTACATTAGCGTTGACAGTCCACAAGCTGTATACTTTCCATTTAAGGAAAATCACGCAGCCGTCTGCAATCAAGAAGATGCCTAATGGGGCTCATAAACTAGCAGTGGATGTAGACTGTTTTCTTTACTTTATAAGGGAATTTACTTAACAGACAGATACGATTCCGTCTGATTTGACATATTACGATACCAAATTATCTCATTATATCAATTTTTTAAATCGAAAGATGCTTTTTGTTCGAGCATACACTTCGTAGGAGACGCGATCCGCTAGCAAATGAATGCAAGTAATTCTTGTGTATGTTTTTGTAAAATTTATTTGTGTTTATAAGACCATCGAAAATCAATGTGAAAATTCGGGTAGGCATGGTAACAGGGACCCCTAGAATGCAACTGACTTTGCGGTCAATTCTAGGAGCATATGGGTTAGAGTTAAGACACGGAAATATTTGCTGTTGGGAATTTCCACGTTCCCCCGAATAGTTGATCGTACAGAAAAGCACGTGTGTGCGTTTCCCACTCTGGGTGCCATGAACGTGCGTTCGACAGCGTACCACATCGACTGCGGTCACAGTACCCCCGTCAGATCTGATTGTTTCATGCCTGTGGTAAACTTTTCGCCTCCTCTATAACTTTCTATTGAATCCGATTGGACAGAATCTACCCAGATTCGGAAAGGTGAGAGATCCTGGATGAAATTCAGATAAATTTGAAGTGCTCACCGAAACTGTTTTGTTTGCTCGCTGACGTTTTGGAGAGCTTCGCCAGTTCTCCACTGTCAAAGCGTTTCCTGCTAATATCGAACTTGTCGGCCTTGAACTAATCGATTTTCCTCTCGATCGCTGCCTCGAACTTTATGTGGATGTTTGTGCATCTTCACGGCCGCTGGTGTTGGAGATCTTTACATGGGTCGAGGGTGCTTGTAAGCCTGCCTCCTCTTCCGGTGAGTTCCTCGTGGGGCTGTCTTCCCTTGCATATCTTAAGTCCGATGTGACCATCTTGCCCTGGTCCTTTTGCAGATAATGACGCAGGACTTTATAGGCCACTGGAGGGTCTAGATGCTTGTTGATAGAGTTGGTATATGAATATCATGCCTTAAGCGTAAGTCGTTTAGATTTTAAGATTCCGCGATGTATAATGGTTGCTCCTTGAATGACTAAAGTTTGACCAGTCTGTCCAATGTGGGTCGCAAACTGTGAGTTTGGGTCTAACCTCCAAGCTGCCACTTTGTGCTCATGTAAGCGAGTCTGCAATCTTCGTCCGGTTTCCCCCGACGTAGTTGCAGTCTCTATCATTGCAACATATTTGGTAGACAATTGCAGAGGTCTCAGTAAGAGGCAGCCTCTGCTTAGGTTGAATAACACGGTGACGAATTGTCGCCTGGGGTTGATGGGCTATGCCTTCTCCGGCGGGACGTAACAGTCTATAGACTGCCTCGGAGACTCCTTTTATATAGGGAATGGCCCTCCAGACTTCAGGTTGTTTTTTTGACTGTCGTCTGTTCACTCGACTCTTGCGTTGGTTGATAAAAGAGTTTAGGTACCCATTAGCTCGGTAGAGGTCATGAAGGTACTCTCGTTCTGCTCTTTTGTCTGCTGGCGTGCTGCAATGTGTTTCAACTCTTTGAAATAGAGTTCGGATGCAGCTACGCTTGTGAGACAGAAGGTTATTGCTGTTGAATTGTAATATTTCCTTTGTGCCGGTGGCTTTTCTGAACACTGAACGGGGTGCTCTAAGTACACGTAGCTTTTCAATGAGAACGACTTGTAGGTTTTTAATGCATTTTCTCCCGGTCGATCGTGTTCTCTTTCTCCGCCGTGTTGGTGTCTGGAACAGCAGCCGAGCAAGCATATGCGTCGTCTGCATTCTAAGGACCAGGCTGGGTCATAACAGTTACCATTCCCACAATTTAGAGCAAGACTTCCTGTCTTCTAGGCGCTCATATTTCCATGTCTTGCCAAAAATCGTAAAATTTAAGTAAATCATTTTTTACTTAGTGTGGTTTTTACAGGTAACTGGAAGGAATTTCCTTCAGCATTCGGCATCTTGGTGTGACTTTAATATCTCAGGATTAGGCTGTACGACAATCAATATCACATCCCCACTTAAATAGTTTATCCTAAGCGAAAACACATTTCGGAATTTCTGTTAGCATTTCGTAAGATGGTCACCTAGTGTACTCTAATCCTCATCGCACGTGATCAGTGAGCGCCCTCTAACGTGATATATTTGTATTTGCGTGTTGCATGCATCTATGTTTACCTGTTTCTTTGGTATCCTTCCACATCCCTAGTTCTGTTAGCCTGTGCTCGGTTTTCCGTTCACCATCTGCGCCAATCGTCTCACGCCCGGTTGCCAGCACCATGGTCGATGAACTTTTATTTTTTGCAACCCTCAGTCCTCCACGGCCTTCTTGCCTACTGCTATTCGCACCCGGAGTGTACTGGAGTCATCACAATATGCCCTATTTTACGTGTGCTAATGGTTCATCGAGCCTTTAAGACAACCTTTTGCTCTTTGCTCATCCACTCTTCTTTGTGTATTTATTCGGGAAATTTTTACTAGTACCGTCTGTCCAACCACCACAAGATCCTTTCTGTTCTCTCTTCCAAACATCTACCACTCATTTTCAACTCGTTGATGTTTACAATCATTATGTCTCTTAAACCTGGCGGGTGTTGTCAATGGCTTAGGTTACCCACTGGCTAGTTTTCGAGTGACTGTTTATCGTGCTGATCAAGAGCTTCCCTGGTCACTCTTCGGACTTTTATCTCTTCTTCTGCAGTTCATCTCACTCTTATTTACAACGGATTCCTCTGCTTCTTTATCCTTTCCAGCTCCTTCCATCCTTATTTCTCTCTTTCTCCATTTTTCCTTTTATTTCCACGCCCACCTTCCTCCATTCTTTCCATAATCTCCATGCTTTCCTGAAATTTCAAATTTATCGGGTTCTACCAGAGCTTTGCGGTGATTCAGGGACGTCGTAACATGCCAACGCGAACATGGAAGAACGATGAAACAACCCGATATCATGTGTTTCTGTTAAATGGGCTTTAGCTGGAAGTTATTCGTCAATTTTGAGGATTCAATCGGCGTCATTTAGGATAGAATCCAGTCATCTGCCCTTGCAGGACAAAATTCTGGGTGTGTAATGCAAAAACCGTGAGATCGTGTTCCCCACTCCTAGGAAGTCGCATGCTGTTGTCGCTATTGTGGAACCAGCAACAGGAAGTTAGTAGCAGCACGATGCTCACAGGTGATGAAAGTTGATTAGGCCGATAAGACGCCACTGCTGATGCTTGAGTATCAGTGTTTGAAAATTGTGAATAAAAAGCTTCAGTGGTTTGGGACACAGTCCAAGTGCGCCTGGAGACGAGGGGAGGTTATGTTAAGCTGAGCCAACCGCGCATTTGATAACTTTATCGATGGTGTGCTTATGCGGATTGTCAAGCGACCTTACGAGTTTTCACTTACATCTCATTCTCGCTTAGCAGCAGGAGTATCGTTAGAAGCGCACGTAAAGTGTACTGCAAAGAGGGCGCGGTTTGTGCCACGGCGCAGAAACAAGGGGTCGTGTGGCTACATTTGCAGATTGAGGAAGTTGTTGATTACATCCTTGTCATCAGTATTATCAACTTATTTACTACGAATTACGGATCTATGTCGTCTTCTCTAAAATAGTCTTATTAAGGAGGCTTTCACAGCAACCCCGGGGATTAGTCAACGCCTTTGAAAACCTCGTTGCTTGCATGTCGGTGCGTAATCTGCATCTGTGTACGCACTCTTAACAATTTCTATTATACAAATAGTATTCACAAAATATAAGAAGCGTTGCCTTTACAAATAATTAATATCTGGACTTAACGTGGTATTACTTCGGGTCCAGGTCGTCGAGGGAAAACAAGGGAAACATAATTATCTAAGCGATTCTTGAAAAGCTGTAGGGACATCGCAACCACGGCTGATTGCGGGAGATCACTCCACTGTTTCACTATCCATTGCGTAAAAATTTCAGAGCGTAGATTTAGCCTGGTCGTTTTCGTGCGCGGCTTCATGGTAGGTCCACGGAAATGAGTCCAAAAGTGCTATTGACACACGTCATGAAAGCGTAACCCTTGCTCAAGTCCATGTATTATATTGTACACTAAGATAAGGTCACCTCGTTCCTGCGTGTAACACCGAGGGAATAAATTTAGGCATTCCAGTCTCCGAGAGAAGTCAACAGATTTGAAAGGCAGGAGCACTCTCGCCGAAAACCATGCTGTAAGACATCACTTTCTTCCCAAAAATTTAGTTTAGCACGCTTAACAAGGACTTAAATTGTTTTGGTGGAAAGACAAGTCAAGCTTATAGGCCAAAAAGCTGTAAGCTGCTATCTTGCTACCTCCCTTATATAAGAGAACGATGTTAGCTGTCTACCATAGCTAAGGCAAGCTCCGGTTCTCATTGACAGCTCGAACAAAGATGGAAGGGGCATTGCTAGCTCCGTCGATATCAGCCCATGGTTCTTATCCGGTCCAGGAGACTTGGGTGGCTTGATTTGGTTGAGGACCCGTCTGAATTCCTTGGCAGAAAAGACTACCGTTTCAATGACAGCCGCATCTTCACCCATTACAAGTTCCAGATTGTCATCAGATGATTCCACTGTAAACGCCGATATAAAAAATTGGGACACTAGCTGGACTTTCTCCGGTCCTTCAGTTAATATGTTCCTGAGGCTATCGTTAAGACTAGAAATTTCGTCCCGGTGCTTCTGCCGACAGCGGATGTACCCATAAAGCTTCTTTGGGCATATTGTGGCTACTGTTGTTAGTTGACGCTCGAAGGCAGTTCCAGTTATCCGTATTCGCTTACGGTATTCATTTCGTTGTTTATATTTGCAAATGATACGGGATCTCGAAGATACGAGCATAAGGAGAGCTTCGTGGTTGTTTTGGGCAGGACTGGCTACCTTAAAAAACCAAAGGCTTACTGGAGGATCGCCAATTCTATGTCCCTTGCGCAACCAACCCCGTAAAATCGCTGACACGTGATATAAATGTGGCCTTATTGGCACTGGAACACTGGGTTCTGAAAGGGAGCTGGTAAATTCGTCCAGCTCCGCAACATTATCCATCTTTTTAAACAAAGTCCCTGACGAAAACGCCTTAGGCCGAGAGGCGCAGCAACAGCCGTGCGCCTGGTTCTCCATAAGCAATGGCTGGATATCCTGAGATTGCTCGGCAGCAATTTTTTTTTCAACCAGCGAATGAATTCTGAAGGCTAGCATATCGCCTGCGAGTTGACCTATGGTGCTGCCTCTGCCTGTGGCGTGGAGGATAAATGCTCCTAGGCAAGGTGCCTGGGGAAGGATTCCGAGTCCTAATTGATAATGTGATTAGATAAAAGTGAAACCTACGGATAACGACGTCTGGCTGGGGATGTCCAGCGCATGAATGCGTTCGTCCTAATAGTCCTCCGAGGACGGTGGTTGTCATTTGGGATGTTATTTCAGACATACTGGTCTACAACCCAACAGGTACAGAAGGGTTAGGGGAGTTAACATATGTAATTGCTGCACCAGGAAGATTATGTGACAACTTTACCTTAACAATATCCGTGTACCACGTAAATCTGCCTGCATTCACTTGACTGTAACTTTTTTTACATTGCTTATTATTCTTCCGACTTTCTGTATCAAATAGGGATTTCAAAGGCGTAAGCCTATTTTTCTAAAATACACTGAACTGAACTGAACTGTCCACCCATTTAATCTTTAAGTATCAGTTAATTGCAGGTGACTTATTCTTGTTGAAGACTATTGGTTTCCACCCCGGGATCTCGAGGCCATGATGTTGGCATGAGGAATCTGGTTGCTGATTTTACCACTTAAGGAAAAAAAACATTTGATTTAAGGTTCTGTAATGTCTGTCTGCTTGTACTAGTGACATCCTTCAACTGACCTAAATATCTTTTACAGTCTTATTAACGGACTTCTGTGGCACCGGCTGAAAGTTGCAGTAATCAATGTCTTTCAGCATAAAATTGCCCAACGAAAATATTCAAACGTCAATGTCCCCGATGACTTACCTAAGTACTGAACAAACATGAACAGACAAGCTTTATTTTGTTATGACGATTCAGGATCAAGAATACGAACATTCGTGTTTTCAGCCAAACTGTACACCGACAGATGACATGCAGCGCTGACAATTAGTTCTATAACTGAAAATGTTATTACTAATTGGGAAAAGATCTGGAGAGCTAACAAAGACGAATAAAACAGTGCACTTCCATATTTCATTGTACAGAACAAATTCAAACGAAGGCACAGTCAATTCATCAAATAGAGGTTCAAAAGGCACTGTAGCACATACAGGAGAACACATTTTGATTGTTATACATCTTGGTAAGAATATACTGTTAAATTTCGATTCATTGATAGTTTGCCTCTTCGAATTCACTCCGAGTTCGTCTATTTGGCAGAAACTTGAATTTCTAAAAAACTTGAATTACCGCAAATCGAGACTACTAGGCTTTTACCCGTTTCGAATTTGTAGGAGAGGAAGAAAGGGAGGAGAGATATTCACTTACATAAATAAGGCAGCTCATCTCAGGAAAAAGTGGAAGTTGCGCATGCAACACCGAAGCTGTCTGGCTCACTTTAAAGGTTTTCGGATAACAAAGTCTTGAATTAAATTAAATTAAATTTATTGAGGGAAATAGGCATGGGCCTTTGAGTACCCTATTTGTAACGTAAAATTAAGTGCGGTCTACAGAGAAACCGTGTGGGTGGCAAAGGTACAAAGGCGGTCATAAAATATGACAAGTGGTGCACGACTCTCGAGGGTTAAGATAAATTCCTCATCGCTCAGGCTCGTTGCGGAACATAAAACTGTCAAGGTTCCTTTTAAAGCTTTCCAGCGATGGTGACATCACAACGTCTTCAGGGAGGGCATTCCATGGTTTAACCACTCTGACAGAGAAGGAGAACTTGCACACATCCAGTCTCGCCTGCTGGACACGCAGTTTCAATGGGTGACCTCGAAGATGGGTCGTGGTGGCAAATTCAAAGAAGTCCGAGAATTCCAGGCAACAATCCAATCCCTTCACAATGCGGAATGTCTGCAGGAGATCACCACGCATTTCCCTATAACTCAAAGGGAACAGATTTAGATTCATTAGGCGGGTTGGATATGGCAAGGAGCTTTGACTTCTAACCATTTTGGTGGCTTTCCTCTGTACTCTTTCGAGGCAGTTCTGATCTTGAACTGTCCAGGGTTTCCAGGCCTGCATAGTATATTCCAAATGCGGCCTAATGAATGTTCCAAAAGTCTTAGCGAAAATATCTTCATCGAAATCCAAAAAGGCTCGTCTGATGGCATGCAACACCGCAATTGCGCTCTTCGCCACTTTCGAGCAGTGAGACGATGGTTTTAAGGTGGTAGTCGTCAGCACACCAAGGTCCTTATGGGTTTCCACGTCTTTTAAGGCTTCACCGTTGAGAAAGTAACTTCTACTTTCGGCAGATGCAGATGGGTTACCTAAGCGAAGTATTGTACACTTATCGACGGTGAACCGCAAAAGCCAATGATTCGACCACTCCTCCAACCGAGTTAGGTTTATCTGCAGTTTATTTTGGTCAGCAGGGCTCTGGATTACATTCCAGATTTCAATGTCATCGGCAAACATTGCTGCTTCACAGTCGAGATTCCTGACACAATCGTTCACGTATACTAAAAACAGTATTGGCCCTAGTACTGAACCCTGAGGAACCCCACTCTCGACCGCATCAGAACTGGACCTCTCTTGGCCGATGCACATAACCTGGCGCCGACCCACGAGGAAGTTTTCGATCCACTTGAGGAGGTTCCCTCTGATTCCAATTCGTTCTAGCATGTACAGCACTCTCTTGTCCGGCACAGTATCGAGGGCCTTTTGAAAGTCCATGAAGTAAAAGTGAAGCGTGTCCATCTTCAAGTGCTTGGATCCACCTCTGGAGCGAATACAGCAAATTGGTTGTGCATGATCTTCCTTTTCTGAACCCGTGTTGACAGCTTGATAACAAATTATGAATTTCACCAATTCGCTCTTGATGATCCTTTCCATAATCTTGCCAAGGATGCATGTCAAGCTTATGGGCCTGTAGTTTGTCACTGACGCTCGGCTACTGCTTTTGTACAAGGGAGTTATATGTGCCAGCTTCCAATCGAAAGGAAGTGTTCCGGAGTCAAATGACTTTTGAAAGAGCACTGACAGAGGTGCGCAAAGTTCATTGGCGAGTTCTTTCAGAAGCTTGGGTGGAAGCTCGTCTGATCCTGGGGATTTCGACTCTTTTCGTTCTTTTAATTCCTTTTGGATCAGAAATTCTGAGAATAGTATGTGGCTAATGCTTGCAGTCGGCGGGTTATCCACTGAGGGACGAAGGAACCTTGCCTCGTTTGTGAAGACTGAGCGGTAGAACTTTGAAAAGTACTCGGCTTTTTCCCTGTTTTCAGAAATTTCGACGCCCACGGCAGTCTTAATCAGCGGTATTTGATGTTTATTCCTTGTACATCTACGGAGGTAACTGTAGACTAACTTTGGATTCTGCGTTGCCTTTTGCAGCAAAGTCTTCTCAAATTCTCTTCGCGTTTTAAGAATAAGGCTTCTCATTTTGTTTCTCTGTGTTTTTTACTTATTAAAATAAGCGACTTGATTAGACTCGCAATATTTTCTCCACAAATTGTGCTTCCTGTTTATTTCCCTTTTTAAATTGCTGTCTAGCCACCCAGGACGCTTGCTGTGATGGACACTTGGTAGTGGGCAGTGGTTGTCCATAAGTTGCAGAAGAACATTTCGGAAGGACTCCCAATTTTCGTTCACGGTGCTGGAAAACATTGAGGTCCAGTTGATGTCTGTTAAATCTGCTCGCATCTGATGAAAGTTTACTCGCCAAACGTTACGCCGTTTTTCCTCTATAGCAGGCGCAACGGAGAATAAGGAGTAGTCCCACATAAGCACCACATGATCACTACGACCGAGCGGAGGTATTGAAATAATCTCGTCAATGCTGCCTGATGGTTTCGTGAAAACCAGGTTAAGACAGTTAGCCCTTTGTCCTTCACGTGTTCTGTTGGGGAAAGGGACATGTTGTGTGAGGAGTGCCTATAAGGTCTTTTGCAGAAAAACATAATCAAAAGTCGATTTCGGGCATGATGATTGAACAGTGCTCCAGTTAATTCCTGGTGCGTTGAAGTCACCCATAATCATGACATTAGGTCGACTGGAGAAATTTTCTAATTGTTCCAACAAGTGGGTGTCCGCGACTCGGTCTATCCTAGGTGGCCGATAGACAATGAGGACATCCAGACATGGAGAGCCAAGAGCCTTGATGTTCAACCATATGGCTTCCGTGCTGCACGCAAACTTGCTCGTCTTGTCAGACACTATTAGCACGTCTTTCACATACACAATTATTCCACCACCCTGTCGGTTTTCTCCGTCCCTCCGATATATTTGGTATCCAGCCAATGTTATTTCGCTATCTCGAATACTGCCCGACAGCCAGGTTTCGGTTACTGCTATCACATCCGGAGATACTTTGGCAAGGCAAATTTTTAACTCATCAAGTTTTGATAAAAGGCTTTGTGCATTTGTATACAAGCACTTCAATTTCGCGCCGACCAAATTTCCTGTGGCGTTTGTCAATTTTATGAACTTAACTGCGTCTCCTCTAACGTCAAGTTCGTATGTATTTTCAGTTTCTTGATGATTTTCGGTAACTCTGGTTTCTTTAGTGAGAATGCTGGGCGTTACGGAATCAGTTCTGACATCTCTTTGGGCAATTGGTTCCCTGATGGTTTTGGCGTTAATGAGGTGGCTGCCGTTGTCCTTAGAAAAATTGGTTGGTTCAATGAAAATTCGTATTCTTTTGAACTACCTTCCCCTTGAAAATAGCCAGATTGTGTTCGCCAGCCTTCAGTCTTGATTGTACTTCCAAGACAAATTCCAGGCGTTTCAGCCTTTCCGCAGGGGAGATGTCCGGTTGAAAGAAAAACCTCTTTATGCGAGTGACGGAGGTTAGTTTTTTTTTGATAGGATCGCCTTGATTTGGTCTTTGCTCTCTAGCATTATTTTTAGAGGTCGCGGTCGCGGCGTTCCTAGGCTGTCTTCAGACTTTTTGCCGATCCGGAATGCTGTAATAACTTTAACTTCAACGCCTGGTGCGAGCAACTGTTTAAGAAGCAAGGTCTTCGGCGACACGGTCTTCTGGTCGGACTGCAGTTGACTCGTGCAAACCCTGAATAACTAAACACTGTTGCCGATCCTGGTGCTTGGCATTTTCGCTTCCTCCTAATTTCTCCTTAGGGGCACGAGAACGGTTTACAGAGCTCTCGTTGGGATTTAGTCTACCTCTGACCATACTCTCATCTGAAGGCTTCAATGAATCCATCAGAGTTGATTGTGACTTTGTCCTCCTGTTTTGGTATTTCCCCATTGCAGCTTGCCACGCGTTTGTTTCTTCGGATTCAACTACGGGCTCTTTAGAACACCCAAGATAGCAGGATGAGATTTGTGGTTTGCTCTGATCGTCGTCCACAGTATTCAGAGACTGTGTTCCTGTTATCCGGTCGTTATGGGTATTCGCGTCTGAACATTGTGAGCTGTAAAAATTTGTAGTTTTTGATATATTTGGTGCTTTAGTCACTACTTTTTTAACTGGAATATTGCTAAGCTTATTTCGTCGAGTAATGTTATCTTGCAAGAGCTTCCTTAAGTCTGCAAGCTCATTTTCCAGTTTTTGAACTCTTGGTAAAATATAAGAACATCCAACGCAAGATTCGTCCTCTTAGCCGACGGATTTGGCTGCCATTACGATTTTGCGCGCTTTGCTAGTTTTTGGTTGTAAGTATAAACTGATTGAGTGCCAGTCGTGGAGGTCGAAGCCAGCTCAACAGGCTTTCCTTTGAAGGAAGTTCCGTGACTGGTTCTGTTGCTAGCAAACAATTGTTTTTGAGTCCATGAATGTTAAAACACTGCGTAAAAGGATGTTCCCCTTTGTGCGTGTAACGAAAGTTTCCGACTGGCTTTGGAGTATGGCGAGTATATAATGCAATATAAGTAAAAATGTTTATACTTGTTCAAAAACGCTTTTGAAAAATACTATAAACGATATGAAGGCTATTCAGGAACGACTCAGCCGTTCGGAGATGTCGAAGGTCCTGGATAACTTCAGATCTTCACGAGGTTCTACACGTTTGGTTCCCTGAGTGATTGTCAGTTTTTATTGGTGCAGAGGCTGCGCAGTCAACTTGAATAAGATGATAAACAAATTCCAATTTAATGCCGTTTTATGACGAATTTCGGCACGAGAAATAATTCCAGATGAGTAGGAACAAGTAAGTACGTGCAGTTGAAACAGTTGTCCGGAACAGTCCTAGTGACGTGGTAACGAAGATCAAATTGTCAAAGTTGGAGAACAAATAATTGGTGGTTCTGACAGTCTGTCGGTCACAAAGAAATGACACCGATATCGAATGTTGCATATTAGAGGAGTCAGAATGTATTGATGCACGGTCTGACATAATGATTCGCATATTAAATGGTTTTATTTGTAAACATTTGGTCCAAAATTAAGTTTTTACCAGCGGTTATTGGAGATAACGCTCAGGTTATCCTTAACAAGGACGTATTAGTTCCGCAAGAGTGCGCATGTGGCAACAGCCAGACTGTCTGGAGCCTTTGCTGACATCGTTAATGAATAGAATTGATGAGATGGGTTGCCAGCCTCCCATAGGTGGAAACGTCCACGTTGTTCTGCCCGAAGAATATTCGTTTTTGGTGCCCAAGGAGCCTACCAGTGTTAGAAGATATATTTAGCATTGTAGCTTTAATCAACTGAAAAGCGAAGGTGTCAACTTATTTTGGGCAACATAGAACAGCAGTAAGATTATCAAAGTAAGTTATTTTATTGCTCCTTAGAAATCCATGCCCGATTTCCCCGAGAGGCTGAACAACAGACCTAAGGAGCTGAAGTAGACGATGTAAAGAGAAGTGATATGAAAGTGGAGGTTGTCTAGGTAATCATTTGTTGATATTATGTTAGGATTAAAGAGAAAATCTGTTAAAATCCGAGCATCTGGTCCCGTCAACCCCCGCCTATGTGGGGTGTTAATAACGGGCAATTCAAAAGATGTTACTATCCATCCCGGTCATTTAGAAACAAGAAATGGGAAGTATTCTACTTGTACCATTGTTCCTGTAGGTTTATCAATACGAGGGCCGCACTCACGCTGTATATTCTGTTAGGACCAGCAGTAACATTTGGCAAGGATAAACTAAAATGCAAATTAACCTTTAGAATGGGCCAAAGTCCCATCCATCCCAGCTCAGCCCATAGGCCGGTGACAAGAGCTAACAGGGAAAGGAATTTGACAGGCATCAGCCTGGCCATGGTCTGTAACGTCGAACAATGATCAACCCTATCTCGCTGTTGGTCTACTAGTGTACGCAATAACCTAGTCTATCTAACATGTGGGCAGATTTCATCGTATGAATTGATTTAAGTGAAGTAAGCGAGATCTTCAATGAAGACAGTCATATAAATAAATTAATAAAAAATTAAAATAAATAATTTTATTAAATACCAGTTTACAGACATTGTTAGAAGAAATATACAGTGAGCCTTAGCCGTTCTGTTGTGGTAGGTTAGTTTGCTCATATTGATCTTATTTGGTGCATATCTGGAATTTATATAATTATAAATGGATAATTTTCAGTGTCCTGTGCATAATGATCAGACACATCATGAAAGTATGCATGCAAGTAAATACAAAAAATGCTCTTCGTTCACTTTGACATCTTGCCCGTGAGAGGATCAAGTTAATAGCTCGGAATTCATGCACATAAGCACAATACCTATTGCCATTTGATCAAGTGAAGGCTTGAGAGACTTTTGTTCATCCAAGCTCCTCTGCTAGCACTGGCACTGTCTAGCCCCTTTTAGTTGGGATTTTGACTAGATCTGGGCCTTTTCTGTAGTGAACATGTAGTTGAACCGTCAAACAGTGTGCGACGCGGGACTTGGTCCTTTTTTACCATCGCTATTGGCCCACCCTGTAACGAACCTGGGTAAGGTATGCCCCGAAACGCAAGAATATGATCCAAATAAGAAAAAAAGTACTTGTTACACCTGCGATCTTGCCTGATCTTACCGGCCTCAATGATGTTATGTAGGTTACCTATCCACGCGTCAAGATTCACGGCAGTAGAACTGGATAGTTCAACCCATTCTTTTCCACAGTGATGGATGCCGAAAACCTAAGTTCCAAGCCCTGCCTCTTTGTTCTCCCGAAACGTATCGAGCCAGGATATTAGTTGACGTCGTTTTCGACGCGTCCAAGTAGGCAACGGCGCCGGATCGTGAGCAGTAGAACTGAGCTCGTGAGGCCGGCGAGGGATGATGTGCAAAAACCACCTCAATCGTCTTTCTAGAATGGCCTGAGGGGAAAGTTTTGGCATCATGTTTTAAGACTGAAAATGAGTTGAAAATTCTAATGAGATAGGAACAGAGGGACGTCCTTTGGCGGAGATTGGCTGTCCTCAGAATGATCCTTGGCAGGTCCGTAGCAGAGCACGATGATGGCGTGAGTAAGCATCAGGGGAGCGTTCTCTGGTCCAAGATAGTGGACGTCATATGTCATCAGTATTTCTAGGGCCTCCAGAGGAGCGGATAGGTTTAAAGCATAGACCAATATGCATGCGGTAGTGTGGCAACGAAAGGAAGGATGACGAACCATCGTCGCACTGTGCGAATATCGCAATGAAAGCTATGTGTATCTTAGGCGCAATCAGGAGGTCCTTCGTTAATTTTGACGGAGAGCTTTTTGGGTGCGTGTTTGGAACATTTATCCGGCCGGTGTTGGAATATTGCGTTCAGGCGTGGCGCCCTTGGATGAAACATGACTACGCTCTGCTGGAGAAAGTTCAACGGAGGGCAACGAAACTAGTCAGCGGATTGGAATGCCTACCCTATGAGGGCCGCCTAGAAAGACTTAAAATTTTTCCTCTCTCTTATAGGCAATACAGAGGGGATATGATCTTAGTCTTCAAACTGGTCAGAGGAGTTGATTGTGCTCTTCAGATGGCCAACTTTTTGAATTAGCAAACATGAAAAGTCTCCGAGGTCACCAATACAAACTGAAAAGAAATCACGCCAAACTTGAAGTGCGGGCCAACTTCTTTTCCCAACGGGTGATTGACGAATGGAACAAACTGCCAGCCTCAGTTGTTCAGGCTGAAAGTGTTGAAATGTTTAAAAGAAGACTTGATGCATTTTTACTTGATGAACATATAATTAGTCGACAGCAATGATTGATATACTAAAACGACTATCGCCATGTAACATTTGCTTGTTTTGCTAGCGTCTATCTGTAAATAGGGTTTTCAAAGGCTCTGCCTATCTCCCTTATATATACTGAAAAAAAGATGAATGGGCAGAAAAGTATTTGGGGTTCTTTTGTAGCTTGCAACGGCCAGTAAGATTAAAGTTCGAAGGTGGCTGTCCCGCATGATGTCAGTGATGTGACCGGTAGCTCGATAGAAGCCTAAGCTAATTCAGCCAGAATTTCCCATGTAGCGAAATTCCCACTGGAATCTCTACGGGTGTAGCGGCCGAGTAACGAGAAGCACCGGGAATAAATTCTGGCTAAACTTAGCTGAATATAATTGTTAAACACTTCGTCAGGCAAAAGTGTAAAGATAAAAGGAGGAAATAGGTGTATCGCGTAAAGGATCTGTGGTAACGTCAGAAGAACAAGAGTTCATTATAAATGTAGCATAATTTTAGGGTAATCGGCATTGACTTTGATGACACTATTGACAAAATGTACGATATTTAACTTAACTTTAGTTTAAAGCAGGGAGTAATATATTTACTTTGAAAAAAGATTTTCTCCATGAGTGGGGATTAAATCATATGTCAGCTGATAGAGCAAAAGAGGATACACCATCGTAATCTGTAGGTATAGACAAATATATAGTATTTTATTACATCGCTTTCCTGGCTAATGGAGTGGAATCTTTCTAGCAACTAAACATATAGTTTTTGTTTGAAGGGTTCTGTCCTGTCCGTTATTATGACGTCCTCAAGACTGCCATTCCAGATACTGACAACCGCTGCAAAATCTACTGTTTGCTTACCTTTAAGTAAGTTAATGCTCGACAAAATTTTAGGGAGTTCCCACGCAGAATTTTTGTCCCGGCCAGTGCAAAGAAATCTTCAAAATGCAAAGAATATTTCCGGTTCATCACGATCTCTTAGGTCTCTATGAGACCTTTACAGATCCGCCCATACCCAAGCGGAAATAGATGAAGAGCATCAAGTCTGCATGCGTTTTATAAAGTACTTAGGCCTTCATGATTTTCGTTGCCCTTCTTTGAACCCTTTCCAACAATTCTTTATCATTTTTCAGCTAGGGGTGCCATAACTGAATTCCATATTCCATTTGCGAAAGAAAAAAGTCTCCGTCTACATTCAAAAATTGCTGCTTATCTATATATATGAGAGTTCTTCTAATGACAAAAAGGACCCTGTTTGCCTTTTTAGCCGCCCTAAGGCAAGAAGTGCCTTACTGGTGTTAACCAAATATAAACTCTTATTTCTAAAGAGAAGGGGTTCAGGGTGACAAAATGGTGATTCCAAGGCCTTTTTCAGTTAAATTTGATAAACACCTTTCGCTAAGGACGTGTTGAGGAACGTCTTAATTAGCTTTCTGCCCGCTTTATTGTAAGATTCCTTACGATACATAACTCAAGGTTAAACCTCAACAGCAATATCGCAGACTTTTCATCTAAGCGGTTAAGTCCTTCTTGCAGAGATTGTTCGTCATTCTTACATCAGATGGCTCGCCATAGCTTGATTTAATCTGCAAACTCGACTCCACTGCAGGCCTGTCCATTCGTATAATCATTGACAAAATTTAATTAAAAAAAATGGCTCGAGCACAGAACCCTGATGAACCCCACACAAAACTGGCACTGACATTGATTTAACGTTGCCAATGCACGCAGACTGCGATCGGCCGATTAAGAAGTCCCCTATCAAATTTAGCAAGTTCCCTTTATCACAGAATCTCGATGATATGGCAACCTGTAAAAGTCTTTTATCGGGCAATGAAAACAACATCGACCCTTGTGCCTTCATCTACTGACTGGGACCACTGATCCATTGAATAGAACATATTGGCTAAGCATGAGTGGTTTTGCAGGAAGACATGTTACACACTGCTACAGAAATGTTTCGGTTTGTGGAATTTCATAGTTGCTCGTTTAATCCTTCTTTCCATAACTTTGCAAGGGATTCATGTTAAGCTCACCAGTCGATAGTTGTTAGCATCTTTTCTAAGGCCACCATCAGAAGGAAGACTGCCTCAATCGAGGTACGACTGGAAAATATGCGCGAGTGATTCGGAGTGCTCCTTCAGAACTTAAGCTGGAAATTGGTACGAACCCGGAGATTAACATTCCTTTATTTCGAGGTGTTCTCTCCTCGCATCTTCTCCTGTGAAATTGATGCTTTCCATGAATGTGCGTTCATCCATGAATAGAAGTCGAACTCGTTAAAATCCGCTTCATTGGTGATAACAGATGCAAAAGGCGACTGAGGTGGGGATTTAATTTTGTTGCGATTGATAAGTACTCCTAGTATTTCTGAGATGATATCGAGGTCTATTTCTTATCTTTAAACTCTGCAAGTGAGTTCTCGGCATCCTTCACATCGCCTCAGCTCTTCGCTGTTTATCTTCCGTCCGATTTCAGCAGCGCATTCCTTTCTTCAGTTTTACATCTCGGTGTTTCTTCTCGACCAGTTGACAGTAACTTGAGTATTTCCGGTACATTTTTGTCACAGGAAATCTAAAAAGGTTAAGACAGATGAGAAAGATCATTATTTTCAGAGTATATACTATTTGTTGTCTGCAGGCTGTCCGAGCGCAGCCGAGTGGACAAGAGTGTCGGTCGCTGACCAAAAGGTCGGTGGTTCAACTCCCAGTAATGGCGGCGAAATATTTTGCTCATCTGGAAGGGTCAGATAAATTTGCATTTTCCAAACTGCATTTTGCATTTTTCGTAACTGTATTAATTTATAACGAGCACCTTAAAGTATCCAGTTTGTTGTTTATTGAGCACAATGAAAAGCATTTTTCTGAACTAAATTAAGTATCGAATGTAAATATAAAGAAAATATCGACGTAACCTTTAAAGCGAGTTTCTAGGTAGTTCTTAGTTCCTTGTTTATGTCCGACCACCTCGATGGCTGGAGACTGTTTTCTGAAGCCCGTGTGAATAGGTTATGCCAAGTTTCCGATAGCAATTTTCTGGGAAATGCAGTGCAGAACTTAAAGTGACTATAGCGTGCTTGACGTAAACAATGTCTTCTTGCACTTCTAGGTTAAGCATTGGGAAATAAGGCTAACATAGGATCCAATTTAAGCTAATTTCATCGAGGCGTAACTTCGAGCACAGAGTACTGACCGAAATATCAATACGCTAGGAGACGAGTAAATTTAAAACTGTATTCGAACGTCGCCCCTTTCTTTTGTATAAAGATAAAAACAAATACAGAAGAACTCTACAATCGGTCCGTTTGGAAAGGGAGGTGGTCACGTAAGATTAGTCAGATACCAGCTGGTAGTGCAGCGCTGCTGGCAACTGCGGGTTGGGTTCATGGAGATGTTGACCGTAAGGGAAACGAGTCACAGAAAGAGAATGAGGAGTGATTACAGCAGTGGTGGGAGAAGTAACACCAGCCATCTTTGCAGACAACGATTTAATCATTCCCTGTTCATTCAAACAATTCTGTCGATTTTTCAGTCCATTAAACAGGATTATGTTAATAGTGTGGAATTCATGCCCATACACACAATGGCTGTTGTAATTTGGTAGGGTGAAGGCTTGAGAGGCTTGAGTTCGTTCAAGCTCTCCTGCTAGCAGCAGACCTGCCTTGCCCCTTCTAGTCGCGATCCCGACTACATCCGGTCTCTCTCCGTAGTTTACATGCACTTGGACCGCCAAATATGGTGCGGCTTGGGTCTTAGTCCTTGTGTCCATGTGGGCTAACTTTCCAGCTACTCGAGGCACAAGTTATTTCCATAGGATGCATGCGGCCTGAAACGGGTAAAGAATTTAAAAGACTTGCTTATGTATTTTAAAATCGCCCATAACACTTAGTTATTTATTTTTCTCTTACCGACTGATATCCGGTGCGTGGATTTCACCGCATTATACTCTTCCGTTATATGTAGCCTATTGCTACCATCTCAGTTGGGATGGACTTCGAGTTTGCCCCGCTCCGTCAAAATATCCGTCATTTCTCACATTTTGACAAGCCCTACGTTTTGCTTGCCTAATTTGCATGCATGTATGCACATACACAGATATCCTGAAGTCTGTGCAAATTCACATGAGCGTCGTGCGGTGTTGAGTTATTTGATCTCACCCTTAAGGGTTTGGTGATAAGTTCACTAATAAGCAAAAACAGTATACCGAGAAACTGTCATACTCGCCATCACAATGTTTGCACCGTAATTGAGGTCCATTCGTCTCCGGGGGCGAAATGTGTTTGCATCCGCGAACACCCTATATCGCGAGCGTTGTCAGTGGTCAACTTTTTGTCTTCAGCTTGTGTTCCTCAAGATAAGAATTCGCAGTAATCCAAAACGTGCAGGTATTTGGCAACCACTGCGCTTTGAATATTGTTGTCCTAGGTATGAAATCAAAGCTAGAATTTCCTATCTTGAGACCTAGATTTGCTGTAGCGTTTCGTATTAACCAAAACATGCTGCCAAGCTGCTTATAATTTACTTATACTTGTTTGTTTACAATTGGTCAAAATTTGATTTGTATGCACAACCAGTCTGTGTATGTTGGCTATGCACGCATAGGTAGCTATCGGCATTTTCATTCTGATTTTTTTCATAGGTTTGACATCGCCAAGTGTGGAACGCTTGGTCGGCGATCTACAGCAGGGTGAGTAATGTACCTGTTTCTTTATGATTTTTTAGAGCTATGTTCAAGACAATACTTAGGTTTCTTCACTTATTACTACCTATCCGTGTTGTTTGCTACTAGCCATGAAGGGGTTTGAACAACATTTGAACGCCCAGTGCTTATGGACATCGCTCTCTAGCTCGCATGTCGCTGGATCTCACTGGCTTAAACGAAGCTGATTAGTGGTCCACAACTTTCCTGAAAAACCTTGAAAATGTGCCTGTAGAACTAACCGGGTGGGATAGAGGTGAGTAACGACGAATGGCGTAATCATCTTCTCTGCCTCTACTTCAAGGTGTTGGATGCGTGTTAAAAACGCATCAGCTGACTTCACTATTCACTTTGAATCCTTGGTAAAGAAACAAAGTCGCCTGTACAACCACTTTGATGGTCCAAAGGTAGGGATGCCTTGCAATGAGCGGGTGGAGCGTAGGGGCAATTCTGGCTTGTGGACCTTTGGCAGGCCGTCGAAGCGCGCCATCGTGGTATCAGTGGCTTTCGTGGCCAGCGCTTTTTTTCGCGTGAGAGCTCCTGCCTTCCTCAGTTTGTCGAACGTCTTGTGTATGCTGTTCACGAGCTTTTTGAATTCGTTGGCAGTCGATGGTGCATGGGGTTCCTCGTCTATGAAGAGGTTAAATAGGGTTTGCAAGTATTAAATATCCTCCTTCCCAATGTTTTCACTGCAGTGTTTGAATGCGTTGGAAGAGGGTTCTGACAAAACTGCGGTTGTTAAAAATGAGGTAATTGCTTCTGAAGTGGAGGATGCACATGGCGCTAGTTACCTTACGATAGACCTTTGTCATTATATTCCCGTCTGCCAGCTTCCTCACTTGTACTTCGAGGAAAGGCAACTGATTGTTAACCTCTTCTTCCATAGTAAACTGAGTGTAAGGAAAGATTGAATTCAACAGTGCTCTGAAAGCTTGCACGTCGCTCTTTTTTGATGATGACAAAAGTTTCGTCGACATATCTGACCCAGAATTTCGAGAGGACGAGCCGAAGACCAGACGCTCGAGCCTCTGCATAACCTCTTAGACAATTAGCCCAGCCAGAGGTCAGTCCATCGCTATCCCTTCTTTTGTTCGTAAACCTGGCCGTTGAATTAGAAGAAAGTTTTTAGACAGTTATAGTAGCTCGATGGTGTGCACTCGTATTGAGATGTTGATCGGTTTCATCGTATTTTTCTCGGAGAACACCGTCGTTAGTGTCGATAACCAGACCGGGCGAAAGAGATACAAACAACGAGATTGCGTTCGATGACACGTTCGGCGACAGTTTTTTTCTCCTAAATATCACCGGGAGTTTTTTTTCAATGTCTGCTCTTTTTCAACTATGTTCCACTATGTTGGCCTCGCCAACATATCGAGATACTATTTTTTGATACCCAAACTCGCATATACAAATAAGGAATTCAAAGGTGACTCACATACATCTCCCTCAAATATAGTGATACTGACACTACCACCTAATCTGCCTCGACTTCTAGGTGCTGGATGCTGGTCGAACATTCTTCAATAGACTTCAATTTTCACTCTGAATCCTTAGTAAGGAAACACAGTCGCTGGTAGAGCCACTTTGATAACTCAAAAGTTGGGCGTGCTACGTAAGCATACGATGGGGCGTAAGAACACTCCTGGCTTGTGCACAGTTGGTAAGCTGTGGAAGCGCGCCATCGCAGCAGCAATGGCCTTTGCAACCTGCACCTCCCTTCTCGTAAGCGCTCCTGTCTTCCTCAACTTGCCTATCATCTTATAAGTAAGGTTTTTGAGTTTTTGAACTCGCTGGCAGTCAATGACACATAAGACTCCCTGTCAATCAGTAGATTTTCGAGCTTCGTACAGTACTCGGCCTTACCCATAACGACCATCGAGCGCCCCCTGTCGGCCGGTAGGGTGATGATATCCTTCGTCTCCTGTGTTCTCAGAAGTTCCCGGACTTCTGATTCTGAACTCTTCACCTGACGTTTGTGCTGGAGCAGTAGAGATGACACTTGTTACCGCATGACATTTTTGCACTCCTCATCTTTCTCGCATTTCTGAAGCACAGATTTAAATGATGTAATGAAGTCTTCTGATCGAGCATCTCTTGTACTGAACTTTGCATAGTTGGAAAGAGCCGCCAGCTGTGGTTGGGTGAGACGATGTGAGGGTAAGTTGTGAACAAGGTTCCTGTCAGAGGTGGGTTGTTTTGGTAGACGAGATACGAGGACTACCGGGACATAAGTCTTATCGACATCGCTGCGAAGATCGTCGCTCTTGTCCTTCTCCGGCGAATCCAGGCTGTGCGTGACTCTAGGAAGAGGCCCAATCAAGACGGATTATGTGCTGGGCGTGGATGTGCGGACCAGACATTCACACTGATTCGCATCCTTGAATTCTGCAATAGTTACCAACAGTCTTTCACAACCGTTCGGTATTCGGTCTGTCGTTCCGGGATTTTGTATCCTGTCACCCATTCTGTTCAACTACGCTATTGACTGGATCCTTAGCAATGCCCTTAATGAAGAAAACGGTGTTGAGCTTGCAACTAGACGCTGGCGGGCTGACCTCGTCTACGCCGATGATATCGTCTTACTAGCTTCAAGCTTTGGTGAAATGCAGTGTATGTTGTCGTGGTTAACGAGGTCGCTAAATTTGTCGGTATGTCCATAAACGCTGGGAAGACCAAAGTGTTTTGAAGCTGCATCCCTGCCCACGCGAAGGCACCTCTCGAGATTGATTGCTGTCAACTCAAAAACGTAGACAGTTTCATATACCTCGGGGCGAGGTTGCTGCCGAATGGGCAGAGTAAGGATAAAATTGTCTCCCGAATCGACGCTGCTTGTCGGGCTTTCTCAAACATTAGAAAGTGCTTATGTACCCGGCGCGACATTTATATCGCCACAAAGATTCGCATGTACTGTGCATCAGTCCGGTCTATCCTTCCCTTTGGCTGCGAATGCTGGGCGTGGAAGATGAGCGAAAACTGCAGGTATTTGACCACCACTGCTTGAGGACCATCCTTCGAGTGAAGTACACCGACTTCGTCTCAAATGAGATAATCCGCGCTCACTGCGAAAACATGGCAAGGATATCCCAAGTCATCCAAGAACGATGAATGAGGTGGGTTGATCACTTTGTTCGTCGCCCACCCCACGAACTCAGTGTTAATGCCCTCGATCCGGCATCGCTGCCCAATTGGAGGCGTCGAAGAAGGGGTCAGCTCAAACTCTGGCTCTACGCAGTTCGTCAGGACATGAAAGTTGTTTTTGGTCCTTCGGTATTCGGCCTCCTTCGTTGGCGACGAGAATGGATTAAGCTGTACAGGCTTCTGCCGCGGTTCGTCACGCGTGAAGAGGCGCATTCCGTGACATCAAGGCCGGTTGTAGCAGTCATGACTGCAGCCGTAACAGGTACAAGTGAGTACAGCATCTTCGCTCCCACTAGCAGCAATGGGGACTGGATTCTAACCTGCTCTCATTGCGACCGCACATTCGCCTCACACATCGGCCTGGTCGGTCATTTGCGAATCTATCGCACAGGCTGTTGAAGCAGTGCCTGGAGCACCAACGCAGCAGATGCTGCCGCTTCATCTGCCCTGCGTATTCTCTCACCGCATGGGTCTGATCGGTCACATGCTCATTCATGAAAGCGGAATCCACCGCGAATCTGACACACCTAAGACGTCTTGCGCACCCATCTACACTCCCATAATCAGTCCTCCCATGAGCGCGATTACCAGTACCAGTAGCACAATCCCCGCAGACTCAGTACCTCCCCACTATTCCTGCCATCGTTGTCACTGCACATGTACATAACACATCGGCCTGGTCGGTCACTTGGGAATTTATTGCACAGAGACCTACGAACCCATACCAGAAGCGCCAACATGCATTCACCCCACCCGACGCGAGTGTCCAAATTGTCTATGAACATTCGCACACCGCATGGGCCTATTTGGCCACATGCGTCTCTATGGAAACCTGTTTTAGAACACCACCGGCTGTACCACATCACCACATATTTTTACGGACAACGCCCGGAGGGAAGAGCGAGTTAAATCCGCACGAGAAAGCGAACGATGCGCGCGGCCTGCTTGGGAAGCACCATCAAATCCGAAGTCAGCACGAAGCTATTGACCCCAAGAGCATACTCAGACAGCCAATCTGGGGTTAATCTGCTATCTTAGACGCCCGGACGTGTCTCCCACGCACGCACCGAAGCAGACGCAACAAAGGAAATGAAATAGGCCCACAGGTAAGCCAAGATTTAACTCGTGTGCTAAATAAAGGGTTGTTTTAGAAACTGCCTTAACCATCTCCTTGGGGACGTAGGTGCAGCAATATGATATCAGAAGATCAAATGTAGCACATGACAGTTCGACCGTCGATTTCGAAGAGGTCCACCCTATGCTCCACATCAAGTGGTGCAGGGACGGTGACTTGCGCGTGGATTAGTTTTAAGTGATAGTAGCCTTGCGCTGCAGCTACCGCACTCTCTCCTCCTCCCCCACCTGAGCCCGGTGTCAAGACAGAGTCAAGAAGACCGGAGATGTGAGAGGGCGCAGGTGGCTGGCGCGGCCTTAGCCGCCCCTGGGTGTACCACCAAACCTGACTCGGATCCCACGGAGTAGAAGTGCCATAAAGGCCGCATTAAGAAGGAGCCATTGCAGCCTGACTCTCAGTCCGCCAGTCAGCCACTACACACAAAACACACAATTAGGCTAACCACGCGGTCCGAGTTATCCCGTCAGTTGGCAACCTTCCAAGCCACGGCTTTTAGCGCACCGTGATAGTTTCAAGCGCGTCAGATTGTTTATAGTGAGGAAAATGCGCTGAGCTGTTGACCTCACTCTCTCCCCCATCCCCACAATCAGACCACTATCCGAGCCTGTCAGCTGTCTGATGTGGGAGTGGGCACATTGGCCTACGGGCCGGCGTACCCGTCTTCGCGCGCCACAGCACTACCTGGCTCCCATAACGCACACACCAGGATCTACTTACTCAGGGGATATGGAGGAGACATCGCCGTCTGACTCCCAGTCCATTGGTCAGCCACTCGACACACACAACACATACACTGGGCCGACGGCGTGGTCTGGTGGAAGCGTCAGATTGGCAGCCTTCCAAGCCATGGTTTGTAGGAAACCGTGATTTTATCAGTTAAATTATGATGATTGTGAGGGTGTTGCCTATGTATTAGTGTGGATGGTGTGCGCTGATGTGGCTTAGCCTCCGCTAGTTTACCGCAGGTTGTCGTGGAGGCGCATGTGTCCTAATAGGCCCAAGCGGTGTGTAAATGTGTGGGAGCAGTGAGGGCAGTGGAGGCGGACGCGGTGACTGTATGTTGGAGCCCCAGGCACTTGTTCACCAGCCTCCGTGCGATGGATTTGTAGGTGACCGACCAGGCCGATGCGTGAGTGTAAGTTGCGGGGGTAGTGTGGGCAGGAGAAATTGGTAGAGGCTGGGGGGATGTCATTCATCGTAGTGGGGGTGGCAGTGGCGGTAAGAATGGCAGGAGCGGAGGGTGTGCATGGTGTATCGGTGTTGTCAGCATTGTGGTGAATTCCGCTGTTATGGATGCGTATGTGACCGAATAGGCCCATGCGATGAGTGAATGCGCGAGGACAGTGAGGGCAGTGGAGGCGGCGATATCTGTTGTGTGTTGGTGCTCCATGCACTGATTCACTAGTCTCGTACGACGGATTCGCATGTGACCGACCAGGACGATGTGTGAGGTGAATATGCGGTCGCATTGAGGACAGTTTAGGAGAGAGTCCCCATCGCTGGTGGTGGTGGTGGTGGTGATGATGAAGGCAAAGGCGGTGGTGGTTGCGGTGGTTGGGGTAACAGGCGACGAGTAGATGAATGTGGTCTCTATGATGGTGGGAGTAATGGAATTGATGCCAGGTGTGAGGGTGGGGGAGTCTGAAGGAGGGTTGGCAGAATTTGACGTATAAATTGGAATTATCTGATTGTTGCGTCCGAAGATGTCCAACCAGGTCGATTCGCGCGCAGAAGATGCGTTGACAGCGTGGGCATGTTGGCAGGGCCTGGGCATTGACGATGTTGGTTCGGGGCGCTGGTGACTTTCGTGCCGCTCTTTTGGCCTTGGCGGCGGCGATCCGGTTGGCCTCATAGATTGCTGAACCAGTCTTCACTGGAAGCGCAACAGTCCAGCTTTATGGCATTACTCACAGAAATGCAGCGGAATTGGGGACAAGCCTCTAGAGAGACCAAACGAAAGCAAATCGAGGAATGGATTACCGGGTTATTTTACAATCCCGAAAGGGGCGTGAATTTCGAAGCCTGGCCTTGAAAACTTAAGGGGCTGTCCGAACTGCAGGGAACAGAACTGGACGGCATGAAAAAAATGAAAATCATACTGCCAAAATTGTTAAATTGACAGACATGGTATAGAGCTTGGTCCCCATCTCTTGGAACTTCTGTAGTTGGCGGGCTGAGATCATGCCGATGGTTCCACCGATCTTGCGAAATCCACGTTCCCTTTATGAGAGGAGTTCCTGCTCCGGGTGCGTGTTCGGAAGTTTAAGGAGGACGCGAACGACGATTTTCTTTACGATGCTGAGTACCGAGGCGCCTCTGTGATCGTCACAGAGTTGTCGATTTCATTTGTGTTTCTATACGTGGCCTTCAGTCGTGTCCTTAAAGTCTCAATTGATTTGTCCTTGTCGCCAAATTTCACAGATGAGCTAGGTCATATCATCCATCAACCGAGGGCCGCCGTACTTGTAGACTTCAGCGGGGATTGCGTCTGATCCCGGTGCTTTCCCGCTGGATATCTGATGTACAGTCCTGATTATTTGTAGGAGGAAAGGCGGAAGTTCCAGGTTATTGTTCATGTATACCTCGGGGCCTCTTTTAATGTAGGTGTCGGATATTATGAACCGTCGATAGAAGAGGTTTCTAAGTGGTTCGGCCCAGCCCATCAAAGTTTGCGATGTTTCCTTGAGAAGTGTTGATCCCTTGGAGCTGATTAATGACACGGTTGTTTTGGTTGTTGAGTCGTAGATTGCTTTGGTTGGGGCGCTAAAAATGTGCATTGAGGTCCGCATTGCCCACTATTCCCTCGACCGTGCGATCCATCCAGAAATTTTCCATCTCCCCCATTCGTTGTTGCATCAGGCGTCAACAACTGAAGAACGCTGTTTTGTTTGCGTCGGTCCGGCGGTCGATGTATACTTTGTGCATGCTGTTCTTTTCTGAGACCAAATTGCTTATTTTTTTCATCATTAGCGTCAAATATGTCCTGGCGTTTGTGACGTGCGCGACCCAGAACGCCCATGTCGATGTGATGAGTTGTGTTCTGTAGTTCATATCACTGTTTCTCCGGGGTGACGTCGTCTGGAGCCGGCAGTTCTTACGGGCGCCGGGCCAATTGATCGCTGAAGCCTATGCATTCAACAGAACAGTATTAAGCTTACCATAGAGTCTCCTGCGGGGTTAAGATAGGAGCCTCATCTTGGAGATGAAGAGGCGTTGATCCGTCCAGCCGTGGATATCACAAATCACCTAAAATAAAGGAGAATCAGCAAAGTCAGTGTTGGAGGCTACCACATGTTCCGTTGTGACAACTTTCAACGTAGGAGCGGAGGCGTGGGAAAGGTAGTACTATGAAAACATGAAATAATTTCATGCAAAATTAGGATCAGACCATTGCCCACACATAGCCTATGCATTGTCTAGCGGTCTCCCACTTCGGCGATGTGGAACTGCTAAGTTAATTTAACTTGATATGCAAACAGGAGAATTTGCTACTCGTGGGTGACTTCAACGCTCTTGGCATATATGGGAAAAGTCCCATAGTAAATTCCGTAGCAACATTCGACTATAAACTGCAACAATTTTTCCTGGACGCATACCTCATCCAACACATAGATTTCGAAACTAGACTCAGAGAAAGCCAACGATCCAACTGTTTAGATCTAATTTTTAATCATAGGGGAAGTGAAATCACAACCGCTCCTTAGGTTAAGTGACCACCTTCCTTTTATCTGCGCGTGTTCTCTCATATCTCTACAACCGACAATAAAGAGGTGCAGAAACATTTGGAAAGGGGTTTGGACGCAGTAAAAGGTGTCGCTTCCGCGGAAACCTGGTTAGTTAATACGAGCGATAACTATTTTGGCAGTATTTCCAAGGGGTTATAGAGCCTCTTATTGAATCTCATTGAAAACAATAAGACTTTGCCTGACCACCATGGGTCAATCAAACTATAAAAGGATCATGAAGAAGAAACAGGTAGCGAGGGGAGTAATTGCATCTTCAGTATCCCATATCTTTTGCCGACTATAAAGAGCAATGAAATGAATGCCATAAAAAAATACGGATTGCTTGAACTACGTTCGAGCGTTCCCTGACACAGAAGCCGCAATATGCCCGAAAAAGTTTTATGGGTACATCTGCAGTCGGAGGAAGTGCCGGGACGAAATCGCTAGTCTAACGGATAGCATTGGAAACGTTTTAACGGAAGAACCGCAGAAAGTACAGTTACTGTCCCAGTTTTTTTTTTAGATCGGCTGGGAATCCCCCGAAGACAATCCGTATTTTTAAATGAGCCAAGATACGACCGTCACTGAAACCATGGCCTTTGTCGTCGAAGAAGTAAGTTGGGTCCTCAGTCAAACTAAGCCAGACTAGTCTGCTGGACCGGATTGGATCCCTGGGCTGCTACATGACGAACTATCGCTGAGCTAGCAATTCCTCTTCTATTTCACTTCGAGCGGTCAATGAGAGCAGAGAGCTTGCCTTTGCAGTGGAAAACAACTAACCTCATTTCCTTGTGTAAGGAAGTTAGCAAGCTTTACTTGCTTTTACTGCAAAACAAGGGGAGAGCTTGTAAAGCGTACTATGCCAACATTTTGTGATGAAAATGGCATCTAATAGAATTTCCAGTATTGGTTTTGGCGAGTGTTCCTGTCCCTCAAACTCGCTGACTTGAGGCCTGGACCAGTGTTTTAGAAGAGGGCTTCGAAGTATATGTGTTGTAAACCGATTTCCGCAAAGGCTTTGACGGTGTGCCCCATCAACGTCATCACGTAGAAGCGACTGGATAAAGGCATTTCTGGTCGGTCGAAAATAACGCGCATGTATCGGAGAAAATAAACTGGAATGGACGAACGTGTTTAGTTGTGTTCCTCAGGGCTCCATTCTCAGTCCCTCACCCTTCATCTTTTATGTTAATGACAGCCTTCAGGAACTGCACTGCCGTACGATCATGTTTGCCGATGACTTTAAGGTTTGGCAAGCCATCAAGTGCCCGAGCGACCAGAAGGCTCTCCAAAATAATCTGCGAAGACTGCAAACCTGGTCCGAGAAGTGGCTCCTAGACTATAATGTGCAAAAATGTGCTGTCCTTCACCTGCGTCCAACTAAATACCTTCACACTGACAGCATGATGGCATATTACCTGGACGGCACTCGAATGCCCACAGAATCTTCACAAAAGGACCTTGGTGTTTGGATACAGACCGATCTGAAGCCCTCGTGCAGTTCGTCAAGACTGTACAAAACGCCATGAGAGTAATGCACACTACAAAAAGGGAGTTTGTAGCTTTCGACAAAGATCTCTTTAGAAAAGTCTAAGACACCTTCGTTCGAGCTCATCTAGAAGATAACATACAGGCGTGGCGGCCATGGCTCACAGAAGACAAAATGTCTCTGGAAAGTGCAGCGTCGTGCAACAAAAGTAGCAAGAGGTCTAAAATGCACTCATACGGAAAGACTGGAATGCCTGAATCTGTTCCCTCTGTGTCATGGGCAGCAAAGAAGTGAATAATCTTAGTTTACAAGATAATACGTGGCCTTGACCAAGGGTTGCGCTTTGAGGACATGTTTCCGTGGCACCTCGCCTCATCTCGTACACACACAATGAAGCTATGTACAAATATATCCAAGCTAAATCTCCGCTCTGAATTCTTAGCGCAACGGGTATTAGAACAATGGAATTATCTCCCGCAATCAGTGGTGGAGACGACATCTCTACGGATTTCCAAGAAACGCTTGGATATTTATGTGTCCATTGTTTTTCCTCGATTATCTGAACCCGAAGTAATACCACGTTCACTCCAGACAGGAGTTATTTGTAAAAACAAATCTACTTACATTTGTGAATACTGTTTTACTAGTGTCAATGACGCGCTGATATGTAACCAGTAGGGTTTTCAAAGGCATTGCCTATTACCCTCACCAAATAACTTGAGTAAACTGAACTGTCAACAGAACGTCGTGTCGGACTCTCCTCCGGATGACAACGTAGTTCAGCAGTCATCAGACCGCGACTGGAAGTGGAGCCGGGTTACCTTCTCCGGCGTCGATAGGCTGAAAAAGATTTTGGTGGGAGAAGGCGATGTTCGACTCAGGTTAGCAGAAAGAGGTCATTTTGATTGTAGCTGCCGATTTACTGGAAACCCAGCTCTTTCCCGAGTCATCATGGTCTGATCCGGCGTGGGCATCGATGTCGTAAAAAGACAATCAGCTTGTCTGCCCTCATCACTGTTGCGAGTAAGATTTGCAGGTCTTCGTAGAATTTGTTCGTGGTTTCGTTGGAATCGGTCATTGTGTAGGGGAGATGTGGATGCTGACGATGGTGGCGAATTTGGTTCCGCGAAGAGGAGGTGAAGGATAATGAGACGGTCGTTGATGCTTTGCGGCAAACAGGACAGTCGTCTCACGATGTCGTTACGGATGCAAAGGAGACGCCAGCATCGCGTCGTTCTGCCTTTGGGTGGCTGCACTGGAGGGCTGTTTAGTCGGCACCCTCCTCCTCCTCCTCCTCCTCCTCCTTGACTAGCGCCGTCTTTTCTGGCTGGTCTCTCTGTGGGTCGTCTAGAATGGAACAAACATTTAAGGCTACCAGAGTGAACAGTCTGTGGGTCAGGGTGAAACGAATGGGAACAGAGTTTTTGTTCGTTGTCTTTCCGACCGAGCCGTGGTATGCTAGCAGGCGGCTTGATTTCACAGCGTTTGTTTAGAGCGTTTTCTGACCCTTCACCCGTGAGCCGTAAGCACTGCTAGAGATTTTGACTTGGAGAACGACTTAAAACATCTTTACTCACTTCTTTATCCCAAAATATCACATTTGGGACAAAACACATTTTAATGATAGTAGTATTTACTATCTCAAATAATTTTGTAAGTGCTCTTCTACTTCCTAATATTAATACATAGCTTAAACACAGTGTCCCTTAATTCACTGTTTTTTTATATTTGTTTTCAAAATTCAGGGATATCTACATGTTTCTTCGGCGTATTAAATTTGCGGGAAACTATGTGTAAAATGCGAGAACCACAATTTAAAAAAAATTTACATTGTGTAGCTGGCAAAGTTACTTACAGTCCCCTCTCCCCTCCTCACCAATAAGTAGGGAAAGCGAATCTCGGCAAGATCCCATGAGTTACATGACGCAGTAATAAGGTTTCCGTTAACTACACGCGCACAGAATATAGAAACCAGTTCTGCTTCGAACACCACGCGCACGGTACTGCACGAGCGATATGCAAATGTACAAGTATTGCGTAAACTTCCGTCTTTAAATCTCATTATGTACTACTCTGTTTGTCACATATCCTAATGCACGGCTCCACTAAGGTTTAGAAAGCGTACCAGGAAAGGCGGAAGAGAGACTACGAGAACACAAGGGCACGAAGCATAGAAATCACGCCGTCGCTTGCCAGTCTCTTGCAGCCTGAACTCGTGAAGAACACCTACTCGTACACGTAGTTTATGATGTTCGCCCGTTGCTTCACACATTGCAGAATAATCTGAAGGAAGACACGTGCAGGCTGGTGGGACTGATTTTTGTCGAACAAGGCAAACGACGTGGCGGTTTTCTTGTCGTAATGTATGATGTTCATCCTAAGTAGATTTAGAAGTAGTTACAGTTCGGGGAAAGTCTAAGTGGGTAGTGAAGAGGGCTTGTACATTACTTGGTTTACAGTAACTTTTACAGGATAAGCCTTTCTATCCTCCCTTAAATGAAAAGGTCAAGCCGACTGATGATGGGGTTGGGCGCAGTCGCTGATTTCGAGTCCATTTCCATCTACATTTGGCAAACGTAGCTTTTTCCACTCCACTCACCGAACCAGCCTTTACATAAACTCACCGTTGGTGGCGATAGGTCATATAAATCACTTTGACTTTGGTTTCCTGTCAAAGTGGTTACCGGGATGTGTTTGCAGCAGCCAACACAATGTAATGGGTTCAAAAACGGGAGATTTTAAATACCCACCGCATACAGTTTAGCATTTGATGTGATTTTCCATTCGCCAAAACGATTACCCACTCCCGCCTGAAAGCCCCATACTCTTCACGAGGTAAATGCTCGGGTAAAGGTGGTAATGATACCGGAGGATCACCGTTTCTAAACAACCGAACGTGCAACATTTTGACTTCGCTACCCAAGGAAATGGAATCATCTCTGAGCACAGATCCGAGTTTTTCATCAGCTCTCACTTTATCCCTTTCACAGCTCCTGTTATCACAAAAAACTGTTTCTTTTGCCTCATTTTAGAACCCCTGAAGTTAGCGGAAACCCTGTTACGACAATGCCTGACAGACTTTAGCCCCGTTTTTGCATGTCGTGATCCGCTAAGTGGCGTCTCTTGCAAAAAAAGAAGCTACTAACCAAGACAAAGGGGTCAGTGATTATGAAGCCTGTCCAAATTCCCACTTCCTCGGACTCTGCCAGGTTATCGTTACTAGACTCAATGTCCTCGTACTGCTGAGCCGGTCGGTCTTCACACGACTGCGGCATGCCGCGCCCCGCCTACGACGCGTCTTTCTTGTGGCCGTTTATCGAGTGTATGTCTGCACAAGCGCTGTTTTTTTTCCCCTGTTTTTTACCCTCCACCCTCGTCGCCGTATTTGTCATCGTATCTCACGAATCCCACCACAATTCGCTGGTGGTACGATTCACGCATTTGCCGCCCCAGCCTGTACAATATCCCTTCATCAAATACTGCATTAAGGAGGGTATGGACGTGCATAAAAAATGGCGTTCAACCAAAACGATCTTTAATATTGATAGGTTTTAATGACAGTCCTGTTTCGTCTTTTATAGGGGACACTATGGACTTCGCTTATTGCCTGGTCGCTTTATCTGCCCAGTACAGAAGCCCCACATATGTTCAGCACAGTTGCCTTTTTTGAAATGACGCCGGTATGCCACATCAAACATCCTCGCATGTCTCCAAATGGGGCTGCACGCATTTCGCTATTCTGTACCAGGGAATTTTGGTCCTCTTTCCACCTTAACATGCTACCTCTACTGGTATCGGCCAAAATCAATGCTGGTTTAGCCGACTAGACTCGTCGTCAGGAACGAATGGGGTCGGTGCCCTGCGATCATCTACCAGCCCCCCAGAAATTGTTGTTCAGCTTTTAATTGAAAACCGAAGACCTAACCTAGCCACCTCTCCTCGTCTGCTATGATCACATCTGTTCACTTCGTCAAGTGCCCAGCATAACAACCCAAACTCAGATGGCGTTCTGTGGACATAACATCTCGGATGAACTCTCGCGTTAGGTGGACGAAGTGCGTAGTTAAACCATCTGGAACTGTGATCTTTAACATTAGCACCAACAGGGGCGTCCTGTTTTGAAGTTCCACGTCTAGGTGAGTCGAAGTTGCCGTATTTTTCGAAGGCAGTGGTCAACTATCGTGACGTCAGATCCGAAAGCCTTTAACCATGCCCTCAGACCTCCTAATCCTTGTATTCTGCTGAGGCTATCGGTGGGACCACCTTCATTTCCCGAGTCGACCCAACCTGTTACACGCGGATCTATATGACGGTTATCTCCTCCTGATAAGAGTTAAACAGTGGCACAGAGAAATCAAAGTAAAAAAATCGGCCATCCACGTAGATGTGGAGGTTAATTTCAGGTAGTGTAAGGCCCTCGAGAATAATAGTTGTTTCTTTGTCTTCAGTTATGCGCCGCATTGGAAGTAAGCGATGACTATGCAATACAGTGCGTTGCCAAGCAGGGCGATGTTCTCAAGATAGTCATTGTCTGAGGCAACAAGGCCTCGTCTTGAATTTGTGCCTGCATAACTGGAATGCTGTTGACAGTATGGAGTTTTTCACGTATTTAAGAACGGCTAGCCATCGGCTACAGACTTCTTGGACACTCGATTTGACTAGGAAGTGCTCTCTCGTTACCATAAACATAAAAACATCTTTTTGTCGAGTTCAAGAGTGTAGAGTGCCGCTCTTGTCCTATACGGGTTTACGGAGATAATCTCTATTGATCTGGTCGAATATTGCAACGAAGCAAATATAATGGACAACCGTCTTCCGTTGACAACGTCTCTGTTGTGTGGTTCGTCGTGGGCTACACCCCATTGAGCGGTTTCGTCCAGGATGAAACCCCCCTGACTTTTCCTGGCTTTCACAACCCTGGTAGAGCCAAATCCGTCCATGTGTACAATCACAAAAATTTCCACCAAAAAACTGACCAGGTTACTGCCTCCGTCGTTAGGACATTCGTCCTCTCTTCCCGCTTAAGGAAATGAAGTAAAACAATGCTATTAAACAGGCTCGACGTGCCACGCCTGCTGTAATACCTTGCTAAGTCGCCTTCTTGACCAATTCAGTTAGCACTCCGTCTTTACTCGTATATCGGTTCTTTTGAACGGTGATATAATAAGATAACTGTTCGAATTTCGCCCTCATTACGGTGTGCATTCACAACCAGAATAGAGCTCTGCAGTAGAAGCCACCAAAGGGGCATACAGATATAGGTTTTCAACTTCGCTAACTTACTCGTCCCGATGCGACAATTGCTCACTGAGTGGCAGAAAAGTTGGCTTCTCGCTTTGATTGGCTAATCAGTAAATTGCCCTCCAAAATGCTGAGGAGGCTGGTAAAGATTTTTGCCATGGACTGCGCAGACTTGATCCAGTCCTATGGTCGTGTTTGGCTACCGGCGATTGCGACCAGTCTTCACTGATAGTGTTTTGACGGTGCCGTATGAAGTTTACCGGTTGGATGGTGTTGTCTGATATCCAGCATTTCGGCTTACACGCCCTAACTTTTGCGACACCTGGGCACAGGTCATTGACCGTCTCCCCGCAACCAAGTTTGCGTAAACGCCTTCAGGGGCAAACACATTCCTGCACGCAGTGTGTTTCTAATCTATGGTCGGTGCCTGTCTCGGAGGCAGCCTTTCGACGGCAGCACCGGTTCACAACGTGCCCTGGGACACGTTCGTCTTTTGGCATCGAGACCATCACTTTTTTTCTCTTGACCTACTATTTTCCACAACCATCTTATTGCCTTCCGTTAAACCATCATATCAATCGTCATTGCTACATTGTGTATAGGTACAGGTTATTTGGTAAGTCTTGCGTGTGCGCGCGTGCAAAAGCCCTGCAAAAATTTCGGCATCACTTAAAGGAATAGAGGAGAGACATTCCTAAATGCAGTTGTAGAACTAGTCTTCCCAATCGTTATTCACTTTAAGTGTAGAGTTTTAGGCACCAGTTCTACTTATACAACTAATTATGCCTCGTAGTCATAAGCGAACGAAGGTGAAGGAAACAGATTTCCTCATCAACATCACTACTTCATTAGTTGGCAGTTAGCGCGCTATACCGAACATTGATTACTCTCGAGTCGTGTTCAGGCGGCTGGACTTCTGGCAGGTCGTCCAAGTATTGTAGGTAGAGAAGGGACACATCTCCAGAAATTGGTTTCGACCGTGAGAAGGCGTACGGTCCACAAACAACAGCACTTTTCCCTCAAGACAGTAGGAGTCTGCAATTCGCTATATAAATTAGCCATTTCTTTTAGTTGCCAGTATTTTGCCTTAAGCCTCGGCTCGTTTATCCCTGATATCTTACAACATGCTGAATGAGCTTGGGGCTGTCTCGTATTTGAACATATGAACTATGCTGATATTGTGCCCGGTTTATGTTTTGCAGACTTTCCCTAGCATTGTGCAATGGACAACGCTCTGTTCGCTGCGCCGGAATTCGTTGTCTGCGCCACTATGTCCGTTCAGACGGCGATGTGGACTTGCTTCTCGCTAACCGGTTGGATCTTTTCATTACCAGGTAACGTGTTGTATCCATTACTGTCAGTATGATTCGTTTTCTCCATATAAGAAATAAATTGTTTAAATAGGCGCCAATAAGGGTATCCTCACGGTAAATTTACAAAAATAAAAATATTCCCATCAAAGTATTCAAAAGTCTAGTTGGCGAGCATACGCGTGCTCTCGATAAATCGGGTCATCGGGTCAGTACCTTTATATGGGAACGGAGTGCAAGCTAAAACAGATGATAAATAATGTTCGTATCGCCATACCAGTGAGCTGTGTTAATAGGAGAGGGGGAGGGGGGTAGCGATAAGAGGCAACTGGTTAAGCGGGAGTGAGGATTTGGTGGAGTCGCTCACGCGGGCAGGGGGAAAGTAGACGGCGTGGAGTGCGTGTAATTAAGCCATCACTGGCCCTGCTAAGCGCAGAGCTTGTAGCAGGTTCTTTTGTGCGCACAAGACCGAATTTTTCGACTGTATGGCGGTGGCTTCTGCTGTTGCTTGCAGCCGCTGACCCAATGAAGTGGGGTAGTTTGGTGGCACCTTATAAATCACGTGGAAGGCTTCGGTAGGGTCCACACGGTGCCCGGAATCAACCATGTGTGCGAGAATAGCGCTGTTTATGCTTTTAACTTTTGCCTTTTCTGGGAAGTGCTGCCTTATTTTTTTGGATCGGCACCGACTCGTGCGACCAATATAACCTGCTTCACACGAGCAAGTGAATGAGTAGATGCACATGGAGGTGGTCTGAGCCGACAACCTATCCTTACCCTCTCCATGTAAATCTGTCTTGGTTGAGAATAATATCCGAATTCTTGCCGCTGGGAAGGTTTGTGCGACGGCTTGGTCAAGGTGTCTTTTCAAGAGTTCACTTGCCACATCCCCCTTGGAAGGGGAACTTTGAGAAATAAGGTTTTCTTTTCTGCAGTAAGTGTGGTGGGTTTTTCTGGTCATGCGATCATATTCTTTTTAATGACTATCCGGATAGCCGTTTTCGCGAAGTAGGTCCTGGATCTTTCGGAGCTCTTCAGTTAGAGCTGGAAACCCAATTGGAGAATTTCTACATCGAAACATACGACCAAAATCCCATCTGTGCAGATAGTGGGAATTGTAGTTATCAATACGACCGTTCGACTGTCGATTACGACGAGGTCCACCGTATGCTCCACGAAAGGGTGGTGCAGGGACGGCGACTGGCGCGTGATTTAGTTTAAAGAGATAGTAGACTTGCGCTGCATCTACCGTACTCTCTCCTCCTCCCCCACCTGAGCCCGGTGTCAAGACAGAGTCAAGAAGACCGGAGATGTGAGAGGGCGCAGGTGGCTGGCGCGGCCTTAGCCGCCCCTGTGTGTACCACCAAACCTGACTCGGATCCCACGGAGTAGAAGTGCCATAAAGGCCGCATTAAGAAGGAGCCATTGCAGCCTGACTCTCAGTCCGCCAGTCAGCCACTACACACAAAACACACAATTAGGCTAACCACGCGGTCCGAGTTATCCCGTCAGTTGGCAACCTTCCAAGCCACGGCTTTTAGCGCATCGTGATAGCTTCAAGCGCGTCAGATTGTTTATAGTGAGGACAAAGCGCTGAGCTGTCGACCTCAATCTCTCCCCAACCCCCACTATCAGCCCACCGTCCGAGCCGGTCAGTTGACTGATGTGGGAGTGGGCGCATTGGCTGACAGGTTGGCGTACCCGTATTCGCGCGTTACAGCACAACCTGGTCCCTATAACGCACACACCAGGACACATACACTGGACTGACGGTGTGGTCTGGTGTAAGCGTCAGATTGGCAGCCTTCCAAGCCACGGTTTCTAGGAAACCGTGATATACTCAGGTACTTGATGATGATGATGGTGAGATTGTTGTGTATGTATTGGTGTAGATACTGTGCGCTATTTTGGCCTAGCCACCGCTGGTTTACCGCAGGTTGTTGTGGAGGCGCATGTGTCCTAATAGGCCCATGCGGTGTGTAAAGGTTTGGGAGCAGTGAGGGCAGTGGAGGCGGGCGCGTCGACTGTATGTCGGAGCCCCAGGCACTGGTTCACCAGACTCCGTGTGATGGATTCGCAGGTGACCGATCAGGCTGATGCGTGAGTTAAAGTTGCGGGCGCAGTGTGGGCAGGAGAAATTGGGAGAGGCTGGGGGATGTCATTCATGGTAGTGGGGGTGGCAGTGGTGGTGAGAATGGCAGGAGTGGAGGGTGATCATGGGGTTTCGGTGTTGTCGGCATTGCGGTGAATTCCGCTGTCATGATGCGCATGTGACCGAATAGGCCCATGCGATGAGTAAATGCGTGAGGACAGTTAGGGCAGTGGAGGCGGTGACCTTTGCTGTGTGTTGGTGCTCCAGGCACTGGTTCACCAGTCTCTGTACGGTAGATTCGCTAGTGACTGACCAGGCCGATGCGTGAGGTGATTGTGCAGTTGCAATGAGGACAATTTAAGAGAGAGTCCACATCGCTGAAGGCGGCGGTGGCGGTGGTGGTGGGGGAAACAGGTGATGAGTATCGGGATGTTGTCTCTATGATGGCGGGCGTAATGGGGTTTATGCCAGGAGCGAGGGCGGGGGAGTCATAAGTAGGGTTGGCAGAATTTAACGTATAAGTCGGAATTGTCGGATTGTTGGTGCATTGCGTCTAAAGATGTCTGACCAGGCCGATTCGCGCGCGGAAGGTGCATTGAGAGCACGGGCATGTTGAAAGGGCCTGGGCATCGGCGGTGTTGTTCCGGGGCGCTGGTGACTTTCGTGCCGCTCTTTTGGTCTTGGCGGCGGCGATCCGGTTGGCCTCATAGATTCCTGAACTAGTCTTCACCGATCTTCTCCATGCCGATCTATCCTGGTATAGGTCCTCCCAGGTCGCCGGGTTGATTTGCATGTGCTTCAGCGATTTCTTCAAAATGTCCTTGTAGCGTCGTTTTTGACCTCTCCTGTCGGCGAGCACCCGTAGTGACATCTCCGTAAAAAAGTCGTTTGGGTAGTCGCTCGTCGTCCATTCTCACCAGGTGGCCGCTCCATCGCAGTTGCAATTGCCTCGGCATGGCGATGATGCTGAGGATTCAGCTTCAATATTCTGCAAAGGCAGCTGAGATGGAAGTTATTCTGCTTCCTGGCTTGGTTCGAGTAGACGGTCCAGGTCTCCGCTTCGTAAAGGATTGTCGTAAAGACGATGGCCTTGTACATCTTCAGTTTGGTGTTCAGGTGAATACCGTGGCGATTCCACACGGATGCCTTCAGCCGGCCTAAGGGCTGACTAGCTTTGGAGATCCGTTGAGAAACCTCGCCATCGATTCTCGTGTTGCGTGACGGCGTCCTTCCTAGATAAGCGAAGGTTTACACGTTTTTGAGTTGAGTACCGTTGACATTGATTTGGGGAGCATTGTTTTCCGCGCTCGGTGGCGGCTAGTGCATGACACCTGTTTTGGCTGTACTGATTGTGAAGCTCAATTGGCGCAGCCTGCGGCGAAGAGGCCTATACTCCTTTGCATCTCCTCCTCCGTCACGGTGTTAAGGGCACAGTTGTCCGCGAAGAGCAAGTCATGGACTGTAGTCTTAGACACGCGCGTTGAAGTCTGCATACGCAGACTGTCGAGAAGGTGCCCATCCGTTCTGTAGGCGATGCGGATCCCAGGCTGCTCATCGCGGTAAGCGTCCATCAGCATAGCAGACAACATGAGACTGAACAGGGTGGGGGCCAATACGCATCCCTGCTTCACTCCGTTGGTCACTGCAAATCCTTCGGATATCGTCCCGTTGTCAATGACGCGCGCCGTCATCTCGTCATGAAGCTGACGCACCATATGCGTGAACCGCTCAGGACAGTCGAATTTCTGCATGACTTTCCACAGTCCGTCGCGATTCACCGTGTCAAGGACTTTCGTAAGATCCACGAAGGTAGTTTTAAGATGCGTTCGCATCTCCTGGCACTTCTCTTGTAGCTGGCGGGCGGCAAATATCATGTCGGTTTTTCCGCGATGTCAGCGGAAGCCAACTTGGCTTTCCGGAAGGAGGCCCTGCTCTAGGTGACCGTTCAGACGATTGAGAAGGATACGGGTGAAGATCTTCCCGGCGATGTTGAGCAACGAGATGCCTCTGTAATTATCACAGAGTTGCCGGTTCCCCTTCAGCTTTTAGAGATGGACGATAGTCGCGTCTTTGAAATCCTGAGAAACTTGTCCTTGGCGCCACATCTCCTGGAAGAGTGTTGTGAGTTAGGCCATCAGCCGGGGCACACCGTGCTTGTAGACCTCCGGTGGGATCGCATCGGATCCCGGTGCTTAACCGCTGGAAATCTGCTGCACGGCCCGGATGGTTTCTGGTAGGGAAGGCGGCAGATCCAGATCATTGTTCGTGTCCTCTTGAAGGTGCTGGTCAATGGCAGAATCGGAGATGGCTGATGAGCAATTAAGGACACTTCTGAAGTGCTCGGCCCAGCGCTTCAGAATTTTCGATTTCTCTGTCAGCAGTGTTGTGCCATCAGAGCTGAGCAGCGGTGCGGTCCCCTTGATACACGGGCCGTAGATGGCCTTGATGGCTTTAAAAGTTTTTTTTTTCATTTCATTGCGTTCCGCGTACCCCTGGATTTTCTAAGCCTTTCGGATCATCCAGGCATCCTGCATCTCCCGCAGCAGTTGCTGTACAAGGCGATGGCAACTGAAGAAGGCTGCTTTGGTGGCGTCAGTCCGAAGGTCCATGTAGGGTTTGTGCAGTCCATTCTCCACGAGGAAGATGCTGATATCGGCGTCATTGTCGTTAAACCAGTCCTGGTGTTGACGGCGTGCGCGTCTGAGGAATTTGAGGGCGGTGGTCTGGATGACCTTTCGCAGTTGACACCATCGTGTCTCCACGGTAGCATTATCAGCTGGAGCATGTAGGTTCTCCACTTTCTGGGTTATTTGGTTGCTGAAACCAAAACAGTGAGCAGGCAAATTTAACAAAGGAGTATTAAACTTACCTTGTGGCCTTCGTCGGGGTTATGGTCGGAGCCTCATTTGGGAGATGATGAGGCGGTAATCTGTCCATCCATCGGCATCGCGGATCGCCTTGGTTACCAGCACGTCCTGTCGATCTCGCCTCCGGACGGGAACATAGTCCGGCAGCGGCCAGCGCCGCGACTGAGGGTGCCTCCACGGGGCCTTCTCCAGCGTCGGAAAACGGAAGGTGTTGGTTAGCAGGTAGCGGTGTTCCGCACAGATTCGCATAAGCAGGCCGTTATCGTTACAGCTACAGAAACCGTGGGGACCCAGCACTCCCTGCCAGGCAGCGTGGTCCGTCCCGACGCGGGCGTTGAAATCACCAAGGACAATTATCTTGTCCATCTTCGGCACAGTCGCCAGCAGGGTGTGCAGGTCCTCGTAGAATTGGTTCTTCGCCTTACTAGAGCTCGTCATTGGGGGAGCGCAGGCACTGATGATGGTGGCGAACTTGTCTCCACGAAAAGGCAGGAGGAGGCTCTTTAGGCGATCATTGATACCCTGCGGCAGACAGGGCAGACGTCCTAGGATGTCGTTCCCGATCGCAAAGGCAACACCAGCGTCGCGTCGCTCTGTCTTTGGCCGGCCACTCCAGAAGAATGTGTAGTCGGCACCCACCTCCTCCAGCCGACCCTGCTCAGAGAATTGGGTCTCGCTGAGAGCAGCATTGTCCACCTTGTAGCGCGCCGGTTTCCGAGCGACTAGAGCCGTCCTCCGTTCCGGTCGATTGCTCCTAGGATTGTCTAAAAGGGAACGAACATTCCAGGCTGCTAGTGTGAGTGGACTCATCCGAGCAGCCTGGAGGGTATGGCGAGGGGGATTGGGACGGGGGTTATTGTTGTTGGTTTGAGTTTAACCACCGCGTATTTTCCGATCTGCGAGCCGCGGCCGGCTGCAGAAGACGTGATAACCAGCATTTGTTTAGGGCACCTTTTCTAGCCCCTTCCTCCACGAGGAGGCAAGCAGTGCTGTCCCTAAATAGGGCTGCTCGTACATTCCAGACGGCTTCCCAACTCCAATATGGGTCACGGTTTTGGGTTAGTGGGAGAACGACCCGAGTTAGCCTGGGTCGCCTATGGAGTTGCTGCCGCCCGCACCGTAGGACTTTTTGAGAGGGGTTAGGTGGGAAGTTCGGGATTCAGACATACCGGGTGTGGAGGCACACACAACACTGGAGACTTTCACCTGGTTTAGATCGCCAGTCGTGACGGTTGCCCGGGGTGTGGCCGCTGGGAAGAACCCAACTTCGAGGAGCCACAGGTGAACGTTGGGTACCAGTTACAGGCGGCCACAGGAGCATTTACCACCTGTACGAAACAAATGGAGCGACCAAATGCTGTCTGTATGGTGCTACCCTTACTTAGTATGCCTACACCCCATTTATCAGTACCTGAGCAAGAAACAAACAAATCGAGTATTACTGACAAAATCACACGTAGAGTAGTTAAGACGGCTTCGAGAGAACAAAGATATCTTGATATCTAGACCGGACAAAGGAACAGGTGTACTTCTGCTGAACAGATCCCACTACGTAACCAAGAAGCAGTCCATCTTGTTAGACCAGACAAAATTTATGAAATTGTAGAAAGAAAAGGATAGCACCGATGAAGTAGAGGCACAGATGACCGACGTCTTAAAAAGACTCCACGGGGAGTGTGTCATTAACGACCGTGGCCTCGAACGCCTCCGAACAGTAGACACACACATCTCTCGGTTATATGGTCTATCGAAGATCCATAAGCTGGGCCTACCTTGCCGTACAGTTTTGGACATGCGCAACTCGCCGTATCATGGAATAGCCAAATGGTTGGCGGAGAAACTCAAGCCCTTACAGCATCAGCTGGTGCCACGTAGCTATCGGGATACGTTCGAATTTATTGATGACGTCAAACAAATAAACTTAAACGGCATGATGGTCTCTTTAGACGTCTCATCGCTTTTTACAAATGTGCCGGTCACTGAGACAGTCGATTACATCTGCGTATTCCTATTGACAAATCAGCAAGAAGCAGGAATACCGACTAATGTACAAAGGAACTATTTCTAAGATGAACATTAAACGTGGAGTTCCTTTTTGACAATCAAATATACGGACAAATAGATGACGTTGCTATGGCCTCGCCCCTTGGAACTCTCTTAGCTGATGTCTTCATGGGCAATCTGGAGAAATCCCAGCTAAGCGATCAGATCAATAAACGAAAACACTACGGTCGCTACCTTGACGACATCTCTGCTATTTCCAAAGCAGAAACCAATGTAGATGCTCTCTTAGATGCTGTTAATCAGCACACCCGTCCATCAAGTTCACGTTGGAGGTGGAAACGGGATGTTCGCTTCATTTCTTAGACGTTCTCCTAAGCCGAAGATCGGATGATAGTGTCCGAAGGAGCGTTCATCCAAAGAAAACCTAGTCTGGACAATAAACGAACTTCGGCAGTTTCGTACCCATCCAACAGAAACGCAATCTAGCCCGTTGTTTGGTGCGAAGGGCTAGAAAAATTTGTTCGGTGGACTGTATCGAAGAAGAGCTCTGAACTATTCAGAACCTATTTCGCGCAAACGACTATCCGGATAGATTTATAACAAAGAATATGATCGCAAGACCAGAAAAACCCACCACACTTACTGCAGAAAAGAAAACCCTATTTCTCAAAGTTCCCCTTCCAAGGGGATGTGGCAAGTGAACTCCTGAAATGACGCCTTGGACAGGCCGTCGCACTAACCCTCCAAGCGGCGAGAATTTGGATATTATTCTCAACCAAGACAGTTTTACATGGAGAGAGTAAGGATAGGTTGTCGGCTCAGACCACCTCCATGTGCATCTACTCATTCACTTGCTCGTGTGGAGCAGGTTATATTGATCGCACGAGTCGGTGCCGATCCAAAAAAATAAGGTACCACTTCCCGGAATGGTTGAGGAAAGGCGAAGTTAAAAGCATAAACAGTGCTATTCTCGCACACATGGTTGATTCCGGGCACCGTGTGGACCCTACCGAAGCCTTCCGCGTGATTTATAAGGTGCCACCCATCTACCCACTTCATTGAGTCAGCGGCTACTAGCAACAGCAGAAGCCACCGCCATCCGGTTGAAAAATCCGGTCTTGTGCGCACAAAAGAACCTGCTACAAGCTCCGCGCTCAGCAGGGCCAGTGACGGCTTAATTACATGCACTCCACGCCGTCTACTTTCCCCCTGCCCGCGTGAGCGACTCCACCAAATCCTCACGGCCGCTTAACCAGTTGCCTCTTATCGCCACCCCCTCCCCCTCTCCTATTAACACAGCTCACTGGTATGGCGATACGAACATTATTTATCATATGTTTTAGCTAGCACTCCGTTTCCATATAAAGGTACTGACCCGATGACCCGATTTATCGAAAGCACGCGTATGCTCGCCAACTAGTCTTCTAAATAAAAAATATATTTTCGACCGAATTTTAGAACGATCTTGCACACACTGTATAGTGTTTAGTTGGTGTTTATAAAATACACGGTCTTATATAAAAAAACAGTTAGCGAGCAGTGAAAGCTTCTTCAAATTTGGTTGAAAAAGATGAAAATAATGTGATTTTTTAATTAAAGTGAAAACGGTCGCTCTTGGGAAATCAAATATAGTCGTGGGACAGGAACGCCCTGCAGGTGTAAATATATAAGGATTCGAAACGTTCCTCATCAAGGTAGACTTCCTAAATCGTTTGAGGTTATTCGTTGAAGGTGCGATTATAATATTTTTGGTATGACAGTATAAGCGACCTTCAAATTGGCGAGACATGCCATATCTTCTTCCGATAGGCATCAAGGGAGGTGGGACCGGTAATTTGTTGCTTATTTGCTATCAGTCAGCAATCCACCTAGCATCACGTCAGATTTCCTTATTCGCTCAGCAGTGATTCAAATACTGGTCGATTGAGTCAAAGCCGACGCTAATCCTGCGAATATACGAAGTCCAACAATCCGTCGCATATGCGAGACTGAAATGAACGGGTTTGGTTTGCATTGCTGGTCCTGTGTGGACTTAACGCGGCAGTAACTTATCAATAAGCAATTAATAAAGAAAAAGATGTACGGCTTGTTTTCAACGACAAAATACCTCGGGTTGCATTGAGTCTTCTCAGTTTAAAATTAAGGTGTGGCTGGCTGACGAGGGCAAACAAGTTAGAAATCGTCTCCTTAAGAGTCCTTGTGAATGTCTCTACTTCTTTTAGACTATCAGTTAGCCGTCACCATACGATCCCTTGCTAGCCTACTCGTGAGCGAAATGACGAGGAAAGACCGAAGTTTTGGCTCGTAATCCCCTGCGTGAGGAATGTTTTGGAGGCAACAGCAAGCATTCTGAAACCCTTTGGGATTGGGGTGACCCATAAACTAGATTCGGTAATCAGACATCAGATAATGAGACTCAGAGACCCGCTACCGGCAACGGAACAATCAGCAGTGGTCTACAGCATACCGTACCAAAATTGTAGTGCGAGTTATGTTGGTGAAACGAGCAAACACCTCTGCACAAGATTGCATGAGCACCAGCTTGCATTCAACCGCGTGGATAAACTATCACTGTTATACGGCCATATACGGCCAACAGGAGAAGCACAATTTTGCTTTTGGGGAAGCAAGAGTGATCGACCAAGCCAATGGCAAGAAGCCAGACTGGTGCTCGAAAGTCGGTTCTCATATGGCGCAACCAACAGAACTATTGATATGCATCCGACCCACCAGGCCCTATGTTATGTACAAGGTCAGACTGGGCCAACAGCCAACAGTCAGACTGGGCCAACAGCCAACAGTCCGGACTGGGGAACAAACCGCGGCTTCTCCAACAGCTGTCACCTTCACGGCAGGGGGAAGAGCCAGCCGGAGGTCGCCGAACCAAGGTGAGACATCTATCCACCTACGCGCCCAGACAGCCGCACAGGGAGCGACAGCAGAATAGCCCATCCAAATTTCACAGTTCATATTACCGATCGCAAACGAAAAAACAACGCGCCCGCTGTTCAATGATAGTGTTACACGCAATGATCAACGGTCGCGTGTTTCTAATCTTGGGTGATGCACACCTGGGCTTGGGTATGACTGGCTGATGACGGCTAATAAGCCCGAAATGGCCATTTCAGTCTCCCTTGTCTTTGTCGGTTCCACCTTATCAACACATATGTTAAGTCGGTATGCGACTATCCTCGAGGCCTCAAAGTCACAGCAGAGCATAAGTGTTCCTTAACCAGATCGGTGAACACCAAACTTTCACAGTTCATATTCCCGATCGAAAATGACAAAACAAGGGGCCGTTGCTCAATGGTAGTGTTACACTCAATGACCAAAGGTCGTGGGTTCGAATCTCAAGTGAGGCCCACCTGGGATTGGGTATGACTGGCTGATGATGGCTAATAAGCGTGAAATGGCCATTCCGGTCTTCCTTGTCTTTATCGGTTCCACCTTATCAGCATATATATATATATAGTAGGTGTCCTAACTCATGAAATCTGATGGCTTTAATTAGTTATTGCCCGTTTCGCGAAATCAGCGCACACTGCGTCCACCAAAATTTAACATCAATAAAGATCCGATCGTTAGTATATATATGGCTTTTTGTGGTTTACAAATTAATATTACATTGTCTGGAAATGCTAATTTTTTAGAATAGGTACAGATTACTAAAATGTGAAAAATTGACCTAGTTCAGTAAACTGAAGTTTTAACTGTATAGGAAACCTGACCATGCAATTAAACGAGCGAATGAAGCAGAAAAAGCTGAATTACTTTTGAAAATAGTCTTTTTCAGAGTTTTGCACATACATATTCCTCTAGATTAAGCGCACCGTAAAGTATGGCCGTCATTAAGCAGCCTAACATGCGAGTGTTTATTCCAACACCGTTTCACCAGAATTGGTAGTTTTTTTCTTCCGTTTGTACATTGTCTTAGATTCTTTTGTCCAAGACAAGCAGATTTTCGCTTCATTGCGCCGATAGGGACGTCAAAGGAATATAATATTTCATAAGCGTACATGTTCACAGGTCGGTCAATGAATAATAAATTTAAATAGAATCGTCAGGTGCAATCGTAAACGTACCATTTGGTGTACATAAACAGGACTATTCTATTGTTAAATTTCTCTATAAATATTTCGAGTTTTCTACTACGATGAGTTGCAGAAAGTCTTTGAAAATGAGGTGAATTCTTTACGATTTACTGTGTCTTCAGTCGACTGCCCATAAATGTACATTCCGTTCGATGTGTTTGGTAAAACCCTCAAAATAACATATTTCTTTAAAGAATTTACCGAAGCAAAGACCTATTGGGCATTCTTTCTAATGCAGACGGCCGTCTGGGTCATATTTGTAGACTCACACAAACATGAAAACTCGCTGCCATGAAAAATGAATGTCCACAACAAAAGCTGGGAAAATATATGCCTATAATTAGTTAACAAATTCCTATATTCAGTTAACATTTTAAAAAACGCTTTAATTAGATGTTTTGCTGTTGAATTCCTGCGTAATTAACGTTTTTTCAAAGGAAAGTCAATAAAATACTGGGACCGTTTGACCAAATTTTCGACTTCTTTGAAAAAAATTTCTGTTAAAAATTAAAGAACTCTCTTTTCCCTTTCTATTGAAGCGTTTTTCGATACCTTTGCTTATTTCTTAGTCTAGTTCTAAGCTTTCAAACACACAAGAAAGTGGCCGAATATATACTCAGATTTTGCGATGAAATGTGAATTTCCTGCCCCTTCCGTTTCAAGTTTCCTTATTCATTTATAGTCAACTGCAAACCAAAATTGTCTTTTCAGGATTCGCGTACGCCGTGACTGCGAAAAGTCGTGGTGTATCATCGCGTCTCGTATATATGTGCGTTTAAGGTCCTAACTATCGGTGTGGTAAAACAAAGTACATTGACAAAAGTTTATTACAGCGTTTTTTGGTACAAAACGCCATAACTTTGCTAAAACTTGATTTTTTAAACTAAATTTGTCATCATTTTTTTCCGTAAACAATGTAAGCTCTCAAACTTGCATTCACCTGATTTTTGTGAAAACAAAACAAAATTTACCGTTCTCCGAAGGGATATATTCCAAATTTTTCCGGCTTATATTAATGTTCATTGATAGTACTGCGCATAAAAGCAAAACATTTTGATCTGTAGCTTGTAATAGCGTACGAAAATTCCTGGATAGCAAGTAACGTCTGATTTTGCCCCATTTAGCCCCGTTTTCCCTTGAATAAACTGATCTAAAGTGATCTCTTTATTATTAAACAGCTTTTTCTTCATTAATTTAATACAACAAACAGAACTAACACCTTAAAATGCCTGCCCTGCTACTACCTCAAATTCTGATATAGACATTTCATGAGTTAGGCAATCTACTGTACGTTGTACTGATAAACGCTGTGCGCCGTCAAACTTAAGGTACCAGGGTCCAGGAACATTCGCACATTCCAGCATCCAATACCGAGGTTTCGATTCCGATTGAGTAGTCCAGCTCGCATACTATTCGCCCGTACCACTGGACTAGGGTTGCGGAGCGCGTCGGTTCCCGCGGACGCCGTAGCATGGATCGTAGTACTACATTTGGACATATTTTCATGAGGTGTCTTGGGGATCGTGAGTACGGGCGGGTCTCCAACTGCCGCCCGGATTGTTTTTCGAGGTTGTCTCCTCTAGCGTTTTGGCTTAAGAGCCTACCCACAAGGCAGCGGGGGCGATTGAACTTATTTAATGGCTTTTCACACTCTCTATGTCACAGTGCCGTCATCGGGCTTTGCGGCTTTTAAGGCTTTTGGTGTGCCAGACCTCAGTCCGTCGCACCCTGGTAGCACAGTCGCTGCTGGTCCGCAACTGCTTATTCGCCAGACCCGAGCGTCTGCTTATTTCTTAGCTAACCTTCACTGAAGGCCGTTCCACTATCCGCCACCTGTGGACGCGCCGGGTAGCCAGTAGCCAATCGTCCCGCACCATGTGCGTGAACCACTTAGGACAGCCGAATTTCTGCATGAATTTCCACAGTCCGTCGCGATGCACCATGTCAAAAGCTTTCGTCAGATCCACGAAGGTAGTGTATAGGTGAGTTCGCATCTCCTGGCACTTCTCTTGTAGCTGAAAGGCGGCAAAGATCATGTCGGTTGTTCCGCGGTGTTGGCGAAAGCCACATTGGCTTTCCGGGAGCAGGCCCTGCTCTAGGTGACCGTTCAGACAATTGAGCTGGATACGGGCGAAGATCTTCCCGGCGATGTTGAGCAACGAGATGCCTCTGTGATTATCACATAGTTGCCGGTTCCCCTTCCGCTTGTAGAGATGGACGATGGTCGCCTCTTTGAAATCCTGAGGAACTTGTCCTTGGTGCCACACCTCCTAGAAGAGTGTTGTGAGTTTTGCCATCAGCCGGGGCCCGCCGTGCTTGTAGACTTCCGGTGGAATTGCGTCGGATCCCGGTGCTTTACCGCTGGAAATCTGCTGCACGGCCCGGATGGTTTCTGGTAGGGAAGGCGGCAGATGCTGGTCATTATTCGTGTCCACTTGAGGGATTTGGTCAATGGCAGCATCGGAGATGGCTGATGAGCAATTAAGAACACTTCTGAAGTGCTCGGCCCAGTGCTTCAGAATTTGTGATTTCTCTGTCAGCAGTGTTGTGCCGTCAGAGCTGAGCACCGGTTTGGTACCCATGATGGCTTTGAAAAAGTTTTTCATTTCATTGCGGTCCGCATACCCCTGGATTTCCTCAGCCTTTCGGATCGTTCAGGCGTCCTGCATCTGTTGCTGTACAAGATGGCGGCATCTCTAGAAGGTTTCTTTGGTGGCGTCAGTCCAAAGGTCCATGTAGGCTTTGTGTAGTCCATTCTTCTCCGCGAGTAAGTTGCTGATGTCGGCGTCATTGTCGTCAAACCAGTCCTGGTGTTGACTGCATGCGCGTCTGAGGACTTCGATGGCGGTGGACTAGATAAAATTTTGCAGTTGACACCATCGTGTTTCCACGGTGGCGTTCTTATTTGAAGCATGCAGGTTCTCCAGTTTCTGGGTTATTTGGTTGCTGAAATCAAAACAGTGCGCAGGCAGATGTAACAAAAGAGTATTTAACTTACCTGGCGGTCGCTTACATTGGGGCCTTCGTTGAAGTTGGAGCCTCATCTGAGAGAAGATGAGGCGGTGATCTGTCCAACCGTAAGCATCGCGGATCGCCTTGGTTACCAGCACGTCCTGTCGATCTCGCCGCCGGACGAGAACATAGTACAGCAGCTGCCAGCGCCGTGACAGAGGGTGCATCCACGTGGCCTTCTCCCACGTCGGAAGGCGGAGGAAAGTGTTGGTCAGCAGGAGACGGTGTTCCGCACTGTTTCGCAGAAGAAGGCCATTATCTTTACAGCTACCGAGAAATTGGGGACCCATCACTCCCTGCCAGGCATCGTGGTCTGTCCCGACACGGGCGATAAAGTCACCGAGGACAATTCACTTGTCCGCCTTCGGCACAGTTGCCAGCAGATCGTGCAGGTCCTCGTAGAATGTGTCCTTCGCCGCATAAGAGCTTGTCATTAGGGGAGCTATGGCGCTGATGATGGTGGCGAATGTCTCCCCAACGAGGCAAGCGGAGGCTCATCAGGTGATCATTGATACCCTGCGGCAGACAGGGCAGACGTCCCACGATGTCGTTCCGCATGGCAAAGGTAACACCAGCGTCGCTCTGCCTTTGGCCGGTCGCTCCAGCTGACCCTACTCAGAAAATCGGGTCTCTCTGAGCAGCAATGTCCACCTTGTAGCGTGCCAATTCCCGAGCGACTAGCGCCGTCCTCCGTTCCGGCCGGTTGCTCCTAGGATTTTCTAAAAAAACGGACATTTCAGGCTGCTTGTGTGAGCGGACTCACCCAAGCAGCCCGGAGGGTATGGCGCGGGGGATGGGGACGGGGGGTATTGTTGTTTTTTGAGTTTTACGTCCGCGTTTTTTGCGATCTGCGAGCCGTGGTCGGCTGTAGAAGACGTGAGACCCAGCATTTGTTTAGGGCACCTTTTCTAGCCCCTTCCTCCGCGAGGAGGCAAGCAGTGCTGTCCCTAAATAGGGCTGCTTGCGCAACCCAAACGGCTGCCGAACTCCACTATGGGTCACGGTTTTGTTTTATTGAGTGAGCGACCCGAGTTAGCATAGGCTGCCTGCGCAGTTGCTGTCGCCCCCACCGTAGGACTTTTTGAGAATGGGGAGGTGAGAACTCCGGGAGTCAGACATACCGGGTGTGGCGGCACACACAACACCGGAGACCCTCACCTGGTTTAGCCCGCCGGTCGTGACGGTTTCCCGGGGTCTGGTCGCTGGGAAGAACCCAACTTCGAGGAGCCACAGGTGAGAGTTGGGTACCAGTTAGAGGCGGCCACAGGAGCATTTACCACCTGTACGAGACAAATGGAGCGACCAAATGCTATCTGTATGGTGCTACCCCTAACTAGTACCCCTACACGACAGTTTGACCGTCGATTACGACGTGAGTTGGCAACCTTCGAAGCCACGGCTTTTATCGCACAGTGATAGTTAAAAGTGCCTAGGATTGTTTATAGTGAGGAAAATGCGCTGAGCTGTCGACCTCACTCTCTCCCCCAACCGTCCGAGCCGGTCACTTGTCTGATGCGCAAGTGGTCACACACACAAGATACATACAAACTCTGTACATAGGTCATGACTCCATCCTCCATGTAATGGTACTGGTCTGATGATGAATTACTGAAAACGCGTTTGTTAACTGAATTTTCAATACTTTCAGGTGTTAACTTAGTGATTGGCTTACATATTAGGATAACTCTCGGTTTTTTGATGAATGTGGCATGTTTACATTTCCATCACCGGATGCCCGAAAAGGTTTGTACGTAATTTTGAGTGCTGCATACCCATACAGGACACAAAGGATAGTTTTTTTCTTTATTACTCGTTACAATTTTGTGAAATTGCGTTAAGAAACTCCCTTAAGCTCTGTTTTCCTTTGTATTGAGGATTTTTTAACCCTATTTTTCCACTTTCGTAGCGGCTGCCCCCTTAAAACCATAGTTCAGTTTTGATTTGAATAAAGTAGTTTCATGGTCTATCGTTATCTCAGGGTAGTATCTCTACTTATGCGCACTCAAACCGACATCCGGTAATGTCTGTTAAACTCCGTGAGGACTAAAACTCCTAAGTATCAATGGCGACTTGCGAAGCATCTGTCTAACTTCCTCCTCCCACACACCCAGTATGCTCTGCTAGCAAAGGGAATTCAGCACGTTCGGCAAAATTACTGCATATACGCGTAAGGCACACGTTATGTTCCCATCCGCCACGAAAACCGGTCTTCTATCATTCAGATCAAGCATTATTTCGAATTGCCATTAGGTCGCCTAAAGGATTTTTCGTATCCTGACTGGCAGTTTCAGGAACTTATATGTTCCATCAGCTGACAACCTTCTAACTTCAAAATTATATTGAGAAAAGTCGCGCAGGTTAGAGCTGGCTACCCTTCCTTATCCAGTTTGTACCAGTAACAACATTAGGTCCAGTGGATAATACATGAATTCCGGTGTGTTTACGTCCCTTAAAGCTGCTTCCTTACTTCTCACTAACCAACTTGCGATTGAGAAGGATACAAGCGAAGATTTGAATGGTGATATGCCTCTGTAGTTATCACAGGGTTTCAGGTTTCCTTTCCGCTGTTAGAAGGAGTATAGTCTCGTCCTTAAGATCCTGGAGGACTAGTCCTTGCCACCACATCTCTTGGAAAAGCGATGTGAATTTGCTCATCAGCTGTGGGTCGTGCTGCCTGTAGAGTTTTGCCAGGTTTGTATCGGATTCCGATCATTTATCGCTGGAGAGTTGTTGGGCAGCTCTGGTTGTTTCTGGAAAGGAAGGATGTTCAGGGGAACCGGTCGATAGCGGCGTTGGAGATAGTTGACAGTCGATTTAGCACACTCTTTAAGTGTTCGATCTAAGGCTTCGGAATTTGTTATTTCTCCATAATAAATGTCTTTTCGTCGGAGTTGAGCAGCGGTGCCGTTCCTTTGGTGCAGGGGCTGTGGACTGCCTTGGTAGAGGCGAAGAAATTGTTCCTGTCATTGCTGTCCGTGTATTCTTGGATTTCCTCCGTCTTGCGAGCCATCCCGACGTCTTGCATCTCCCTTAGTCGCTGTTGCACCAACGGACGAAATTTTAAAAAGTCAGTTTTGTTTGCGTTAGTGGGATAGTTGGTGTAGGGTTTGTGCAGTTATTTCGCGGTGAGTGGGTTGCTGAGTTCTTTGTCGTTGTCTACCTAGTCCTGGTGCGAACGACTTCCAAGGCGGTAGAGTGAATAGTGTTCCGCAGTTGACGCCACTGTGTCTCCATGGTGTTATTGTCTTGTGTAGTCTGACGGTTGTACAAGATTGGCGAAATCTAAGCGGTTAGCAGACACATTCACCAGAACAGAATTTAACTTACCTGGTGGTCACTTAGCTTGCAGTCCCCGCGAGGTTGCAAACGGAACCACCGTTTGGAGATAGTGAACCGGGTATCCGTCGCAAATCCCCTTGGTCTCCAGCGCGTCCTGTCGATCTCGGCTCCGGACTAAAGCGTAATCCAGCATTTGCCTGCACCGCGATCGGGGATGCATCTCAGTTGCCTTCTCCCGTTTTGGGAGATGGAGTGTTCGTGAAGTGGAGGCGGTGTTCTGTGCAGGTGTCTAGAAAGAGGTTGTTGTCGTTTTGGCCACCAATTGCGCGGGAACCCATTACACTCTGGCGGTATGGTCTTTCCTGATACACACATTGAGGTCGTCAACGACAACTAGCTTGTTTGCCATCGACACAATCGCCAGGAGGGCGTGCAGATCCTCATAGAACATGTTTTTGACTTCGTCAGAGCTTGGCACCTGGGGAGCGTTCGCATGGCGACGGGGACGAAGTTAACTCTGAAGAAACGGGCAAAGGCTCATAAGATAGTTATCGATGCCCTGTGGTAGACAGTGCAGTCGTTACATGTCGTTCCGGATGGCAAAGGCGACGCCAGGTCGCGTCGCCCTGTGTTTGGGTGACCGCTCCTGAAGGTGTAGCCAGCACCCATCTCCGGTTGGTCTTCTTCGGAGAAGCGTGTCTCGCTGAGGCTAGCGATGTCCACCTTGTGGCGTTCCACTTCCCGAGCGACCAGCCCTGACCTCCTTTCCGGCCGGTTGCTCCGCGGGTTATCTAAAAGAAAGCGAACGTTCTAGGCTGCTAAAGTGACCTGAGTCACTGTCAGCTTGTTGGGTGGAGCGAGGGTGGAGACAAGGGTTGTTGTGCTCGATCGTTTCAACCGTTACATCTGCCAACCATGGTCAGCGGGCAGATGGCAGGATCCCAGCATTTCTTTAGGGCACCTTTTCTAGCGCCTTCCCCTGCGAGGGAGTAGACAGTGCTGTTCCTGAATAGAATGTCCCCAGAATGCATTGGTTACGTATCCTTGAAAAGTTTTATGGTGAAAGAGGCTTGCACCGCATCCGACGGGCCACCGGGCAATCACCTCCAATAACACGCAAAGCCAAGATGACTATATGAGCGTCGGCGTGGTGGCCGATGTTATTGAGTTGGTATCTATTCGTACCGCACACTAACTAGAATTCAACTGGAGCATAGGACCTCTAATCTAATAGGGTTTTTGTGGGGCCACATGAAGGAACTGTCGCAAAAATAACCATCAGTCGCTGGATGAGCCGAGTCATTAGGTTAGTTGGCGGCGAGGTCAAAAAGCTGTATGGTCTCGGTTTTGTCTATGAGCCATAGCGACACAACCTACTTCTGGGGAGGTCAAACCCACAGATATATGTGAATTCATAAACACAATTTAAGGTGGCATGTACAGGCCAGAGGCCCTTCATGCTTTGGTTTTGTGTAGTTTTTGCATGACTTAGGGGAAGGAAACTGGAGGTATTGTATGTTATTTGAATTGCACGATGCAACTTTCGTCTGCAGTAAAATGGAAGGTGTCCCTTTATTCAGCAAAAATTAGAAAATATAAACTAACCAATAAAGTTTGCGCCTGGCATTAAATTGTAGAAATTCCACCTGGGAATTAATCCGTTTGCTGATGCGTAGGTTTTCCTGTAAGCCTGGTTACTTGCAGGAATTTAGCTTGACCTTAACACTACTTTTAGGTACTTGGAGATTGCGGCGATCGCGAGACGTCTGCATCATCTGCAGCGAGATCACCTCGATGACGCACCCGTTGATGATGATGCCCATCCTAAAACCTCTGTTAAGGGGATCTAATTATTCCTATAACTTCCGTTTGGAATCCGAATCAAACGGTAAGTCGTTTTCATTATCTGCTGTACTCCCCTTAACAGCGTTTTCTCTGGAAAAGGTCGTATTTATTTTGACAATGGAAGTAAATGAAATACAGCTTCTAATTGTTTTCATGCATGTTTTTGAATATGCGACAACATGCAGGTACACCAAGAGCGTTGAATTAAATAACTTTTCCGAAGTATTTACTATGCCTGACAGCACTATTACTATTACTAAGTGACCGGAACCTCTGCTACCCCGCGTATGACTGGGTGATGGTGTTGTACTCATTTGCATTTAGCACGCGATAGACGCAAACTTTTCATGTCGTTAGGTCACTGCATCCTGTCTTGACTCCAGTCGCCGGGGATGCTACTGGTACATTGGTGAGGGTAGAACGTATGATGCCGATTCTGAGTATCCATCTTCCTAACACTTCATCACACAGTTTTCAAATTATAATCATTTTGACATGCTTGAAAAGATTAGGACGCACAAAAAGTCTTCGCTTGAAGGAGTGCCATTTAACACGCTAGCTTTGTCCTCCGGAACAATGGACGAGCCATAGTGACTTCTTAGTTTGACCTGTATTAGCATTATCACTCATGTTAACTCCGAGCTCCTATTCATTGAAGCCGATGGTTCGTGGAGTAGGTAACAGCACGCGTGTGGCACACCGTCTTACCTTCCTTTCGCCATTGAAACGTGTCGGTCGTCTGTTTCAGTGTGCATAAGTGCCACACAAGTCATCACCGTGCCCACTTGGCAATAGTCCTTTCCCGCATTCATCGGGCGAATTATCAATGTCGTTATGAAAGCGCGTGTCAACTCTATCGATTTACTTGGTTCCCTGTTTAGTTGGCGGGCCTCGTTCGTACCTGATGTATTCGCTCAGAGTGGTGATCGTTTGGGCCTTGCCTGTGTCGTAGGTGAGTCCTAGCCAGAGGGGTGAAACCAAGTTTTGAGTTGGACCTGCAACTGTATGTTTGCGTTTTGATTAGATCACTGTCATTAGTATTCGTAGCCTATTTGGAGTGGTCTGTTGTGTTGGGTTGGCAGGCTCATGGGATAGCCACGGTTTTAATTATTGACGTGTATACATTGCGGTAGAAATATGCGTTCGCCGTAACTGAACCTGAGCTCAAGTCTCACATCCAGGTCCATTCCTTAAGCGTAAGACCTTTATGGTATTCAGTTAACTTGGGGTTCTTGGCTACTTTTAGAATTTTTTCTTTCCTTCCAGTGGACGGCGAAACAGCTTCCGCCTTACAAAAACGCATTCAAAAGTTACGTAACTTGCGGCGTTATTATAGTCGTTGTGATTTTGACGCTGCTGCCGTCACTTTGGCTAACGCTGTCCTAGGTGCCGGACCATTCGCCGTTACTCAGGGCGCACTCTTCATGCGTCGTGTAATGATGGATCATCTAATGCCCAATTCTACCGGTAAGAAGTATTTGCTTTCGGCGGAAACCTACCAAAAAAGCTCACAACGTCTTGTACGATGCTACCCATCCCTTTAGTTGACGCGATGCCATGCTCTTTGTTCATTCCTGTTAATAGATAATTACTGTTGACTGTCCATTACATCTAACTTGGTTTTTTTTTTTCTTAAGAAGCTAGTAACCTTCAGTATCAGTATATTTGAGGGAGATGTAGGTGGGTCACCTTTGAATTCCTTATTTGTACATGCGAGTTGTGGTATCAAAAAATAGTATCTCGATATTTTTGCGAGGCCAATTGATACGAGCCAACTGGCTGGAACATAGTTGAAAAATAGCAGACAGTGAAAAAAAACTCCCAGTGATATTTAGGAGAAAAATCTGTCGCCCTTAGGGAGGGGGTCCAACGGGGGGCATCGCGGAGGTCAAATGAATTAGCCCCGAAGTGCGGAAGGTGCAGCCAGATGCTCTCTTGCTGATCGCAGAGTCCGTTGAGTGATTTCAAAGGCGGAGATATCCGCCCAGATCATCCTCGGTCCGTTGCGGTTATAACCAAGGGAGAACGTTCATACACCGCATGGACGATGGCCGCCAGGTCCAGCTGATGCGAACACTCACGGTGTCACCAAGGTGTGCAAATAATTAAGCAGCGAAGACCTTGGGGACCTCAGCATGGGAGTTATGGGAGAGTGCAAGCCCTCGAACGAAAATAACAAGCATAAAGAAATGTTTCTCAAATAAATAGTATCGCACCATTATAGCGATCTAACTTTCTCTTAAAAACCTCCAAGGAGTCCGACATAACAACATCCAGATGAAGATCATTCCAAGCTTCAACTACTCTTTTAGAGAAGTACTTCCGAGTGTCTAGCCTTGCTCCAGTCACACGTAATTTGAGAGGATGACCTCTCAAGTTCGTTGTTGTTGCTAACTCGAAAAAAATCACCTGGGACGAGACAACATTCCTGGACGCGTAGTATGCGGAATGTTTGTATCAGGTCTCCACGAAGCTGTATATAGCGCAAGGGAAAGAGATTGAGATTCGACAGCCGTGTTTCATAAGGCTTGGAGCCCTGTCCAAGGACAAGTTTGGTTGCTCGCCTTTGGACCTTTTCGAGGATGTTGATGTCCTTCGCCGCCCAGGGTCTCCAAGCTTGGATATTGGACTCCAACTGCGGCTGCACGAATGTTCCGAAGACTTCTACGAAGCAGTCGGTATTGAAGGCTGCAAAAGCTCGTTTAACGAGGTACAGAATCGACATGGCGGACTTTGCTACCTTTGCGCAATGTTGGGAGGGTTTAAGCGAGGGCGTGATCCAGACTCTCAGGTCCTTTTGGGCATCCACTTCTTTCAATGGAATGCCATTCAGACGGTTAACCGCACGGTTCGAAGGATTGCTTTTCCCGACTCGTATGATGTTGCACTGGCTCTCATTAAATGGCAAGAGCCAGTCATTTGACCATTTCTAGAGTCGATTTAAGTTTGCCTGCAAGTTCTCTTCGTCAGCCGCAGTTTGAATGACGCGCCAAAAATTGAGATCATCGGCAAACATGGCAATATCGCAGTCCAGTTCGTTGGCACAATCGTTGATGTAGACAATGAACAAAATAGGGCCGAGAACAGAGCCTTGGGGAACACCACTCTCAACCTCAACCTTGGTCGACTGTTTGTCGCTGATATGGACAGTTTTTGAGCGGCCAGTTAATAAGTTTCTATCCATATCAGAAGCTTACCTCTTACTCCTATGTGGTTGTATTTATAAAAAAGGCGGTGGTGCGGCACGCTATCAAAAGCCTTTTGAAGTCGATGTAGACTGCGTGCACCGTAGTTTCTCTATCAACCGCCTCAGTCCAACGTTCTAAACAGTAGAGCAAATTTGTGACCCAGGATCTACCTCTACGGAAACCGTGCTGGACCTCAGATAGCAGATTTTTATGTTCTAGGAACTGCATTAGTTGTTGCTTTATTATTTTTTCCATGCTTTTGCAGCAAACTGAAGTTAGGCTGACCGGTCGATAATTGTTTGCAGAGACCGGGCTTCCACCCTTATAGAGCGGCGTAATCCATGCGGATTTCCAGTCAACTGGTAGACTTTCGGTCTGAAAGGATGTTTGGAAAAGCGTAGAGAGTGGTTTTGCCAGTTCTCTCGCGAGCTCTTTCAACAGCTTGGCAGGTACTTCATCGGGACCCGGTGACTTAGATTCCTTTAACCCCAAAAGTTCCTTGAGGACAATAGTTTCGGTGAAATGAGCAGTCTCGGCTATTGTATCCATTTCGAAGCCATCGGTAGGGTAATCGTATCTCGTTTCCTTTGTGAAAACAGACCAGAAAAATTCCGAAAGATGATCAGCCTTCACACTGTCTTCAGTAAGGTCTATACCCTCGGTGGTCCTCAGCAGGGGTATCGGATCCTTGTTCCATGTATTCTGCCTGAGGTAACTGTAAAACAGTTTCGGGTTCGCGGTGGCCCGGTTCAGCAGGTCCACTTCGAAATCCTGTCTTGTTCTAACAATAAGGCCCTTGACCCGATTTCTCTGCATTTTGTACGCAGTTAAAGATGCAAGAGTTTCGTCCGTAAGCGAATTTTTCCACAATCTCCACTTTTTGTTAACTTAGATTTTTAAGGCCCGCGTAAGCCATCGCGGTCTGTTCGTTAACCTTTTTCTCAAAATCAGACAGTGATTTTCGATGAGCCTGTGCAGTATGTCCCGGTACGTTTCCCAGTCCTCGGTCATGTTTCCAACGGATAAAGGTTCCCACTGAGTGCGCGTGAGTTCGGCCCTCATTCCACCGAAATTGCCTTGCCATATATTCCTTCTGACTGTTGTGGGTCTTTCTGGTATAGAAAATAGTGAATACTCCCATCACAGTACCACGTGGTCACTTTTACCTAGCGGCGGTAGACGTGACACTTCGTCGATGATGTCCTGCGACTTCGTGAAAACTAGGTCCAGGCAATTGGCCTGTTGTCCTTCGCACACCCTTGTTGGAAACTTTGTACTATACGAATCCGAAGGCTATTCGCATGTTCTTCTTTGCAACGAAAACATGGTACTCGAATATTCGCCTCGGTCGCATTTATAACGAACTGACTTTTACATAACTACTGCAATACATGAGCTTGTTTTTGATGTCAAATTATTTTAAAATACAGCTGTGTGATCAGCAGGCAGACGCGCATTTCATTGTCCGCCCTCTTCTGTTATCCCCGTTTTATGGCTTACTCCCTGTCAGCGCGTATGCTCCAATTTCTCAAAGATACGTTGGTCCAAAAGTTTGTAAAACGCATGGTTTATTTCATCCGCACTTCAGGATATTGACTTCCCATTGAGATCCAAATTGCTGACAGCACGAAATAATTAGCGACTCGCATGTTCATGTTTTAAGTAGTTGGCGAGTGGCAAATCAATATTTTAAATCATCTTCTGAATTCCTCTTCCTATCATGCTTCGTGTGGAAGTGGCTTATCTACGCCCGGAAAGCAGTAAAACTGCCATTATACCTTTTGCGTCTAGTCATTACCTGTGATTGAGTTGAAAAGGTCTTTGTGGGAAACCTTCTTCAAATCTCCGTATTTTTTCATCAATGAATTTCATTCTAACTTTTTCAGCAGCAAAGAAAACTACAATCCCAGTTCAGGAAACGTAAAGCGTGCGTCGTTTCTATCGAAAAAAATCGAAATTCATGATATTACGAACACTTCGTCGAAAGTATTTTAGCAAGAATTGTGGGTTGGTGGAGTTTTCTTGTAGCATCTGCCTAAAACTTCAAGTTAACGCCTCCCGCAATTACTATCAATAACAATCATTGACTTTCAAGTTTTTGCGTTTCAGGTGACGCAAATAAACGCAAACTACTGAGTCTTGTCAAGATTATCCGTTCTTCCGTCGAACTATACTCCTTACAGCGCGTCGTTTTCCCTTTTTGCACTCCTGAAGTAATGCTACACAACTTCAGAACCGACCATCTCTGTCTAGGAACTAATTTTACATTTTGCGTGCTTGCTTATTAGGTGACCCCGGAATACGCTGGCTATTCATGGACCCAGAAGCAGCCGATAAGATAACGTGTTTGATCTCAGTGTGCGATTCTTCATTTGCTGACAGTTGCGTGGTATCGTACTTAGCGACTTTAGTTTTACTGTGATCGGAAAAAATATCCCCCCTTCTTGATTGCCTTTATATGTTTTATTAGTTTTTAAAAATAAGATTTTGCTTGTTTTTATCTCTGAATACTTTTTATTAAAAAGGAGTTCGAGCTCACTTGATACCATTGTCTCGCTGGATGCGGTTATTGAAAGTTTTAAACGCTAAAGAAATGTGCTCCCTTTATCCGCTCAAATGAAACCGGTTCTGATGTAATCTGAGTTGTATTATATGTATTTTCTGATCAACTGTGATTTCTTTCCATTATTTTCGCCCGTCCTCTTTTTTTCTTAGTCTCTGAAGAGAGTTTGTCAGTATATAGGCGCAATGTCAAAATTTAAAATCTTGGCTCAGTTCAATTGATGTAATTTAATATAGTTAAAATTAAAGTTCCTAGCTTAAAACGTGGGCATTTAAGAGTTTAAAATCAAATTTGTATATTCGGGGCAACTTAGTGCACCCTAACGTTTTCCCTTCTCCCTCTTCGCCCCGTGCAGCAATCTCCATCCTGAGCTGTTTCGTCTTCAGTGTTCTCTGGCTAGCATCTGCCGCGTGCCAATTTTATCCTGAACTCCACTATTTTACCGAGGCCGAACTGCAGAGTGGTAAATACAAGGTCTCGATGTGCGGTCGTATTCTCCTCTTCTCTGCACGATGTGTGCATATTTCCATTCGTCTCATCACTTTCGTCTTCTTTGTGTCCCTCTTCAAGTCTATACTCTTTGCCGTACTGGGTCTCCACTGTGCCATCTACTATATATCTCTTCTCATATATCGTTTTACTGGTGCCGTACTAAAAGCTGGTTACCATCCTGATCCAAAGTTGCCGACACCGCTTGAAGAGCGTCTAAAGGTGAGCAATTAGTGTAATGACACTGAAATTTGGCCAGATGGGTTTGTCTTGTTGAATCTACTCTGTAGAACTTTTGTCTTTTTAACTGAGTGGGTAATCCTGACTGTGTCTTAAAGGTGGAATTTATTTTGTTACCAGCTTGCGTGATTTTTACCATCTAGTGTTACCATTAGAGCGTTTGACTTCTAATCATGAGATCGCGGCTTAGAGCTTCGGTCGGGTTACCACCTGGGGTTGGGTATGGCTGGCTGTTGACTAATAAGCCAGCACTTGTCATCTCCGTTTACCTCGTCTTTGTCGGCAACGTTCGTCTGCCTATAATACTAGTCGCTGTGCGGCAGCTAGCGGGGCTCTGGAGTGAGCTGCAAGACAAAACGGGACGAAAGATTTTTCTATAACCAATTTATGAAGCGTCTATCCGCAAATGTCTACAAAATAATTTTAATTAATATTTTGAGTTCCAAGGATGAGTCCGTGGTCCCATACGAAAAAAGAGACTTTCCATAATATTTTCATGTGTGCAACCGAAATGCAGAACCTGTTACCGACAGGGAAAAGTGAAATCCTATTCTTTTGTTTCATTGCAGACAAAGGGTGTGTTCAAACACCTCATGTCGGATTTAATGTACACCTATGCCAGTATCTTCGATTTCTTCAATGGTGGCGCGGGCAAGACACGAATTCGTTCCATTGTCTACTACTTCGCTTACTACCTCGAGAATGCCGGCATGATTGGCGCCTGGTACTCCAAATTTCCTTTCACTGCGTCGTGGTATTATCTGCCCCTGTTGTTGGTTGTTGTGACTGTCCAGTGGGCTGGCGGAATTTTCCTGCAGTCATACTTCTTCTACTTATCCTCGTCTCCTCGTGGTACCTCACTCTGTGGTCTTTGCTGTCCAGAAGAGCTGAGATCGAGCTCAGCGAGAACTCGCTATCGACTCGCTGTGGCGGATGAACACCTACGAGGCAAGATGCAGACTAATCTTGAGCCAGTCACGGGGTCATCTCGCACTGCCAGCCTCTTGCTAGCTTCGCCAATGCGCCTGCCGCTAGATTATACAAGTCAAGTCAGTGTGCCAAAGAGCAGCCTCACTCTACGCTCCCATGGCAGCACGACACACTAATTCGGTGGTTATTGGCAGCCGGATGTCTGATGTCAACATTGGCGTCACTGGGGGCATTCCGATACGCCGGACAATTACACAAAGTAAGCACTATGTCCCCGTACGAACCCCTAGTGATTCCTTTACGGCGGTCACGGATATTCCGCCGGGGCGCTTGTCATTGGAGCCGCCGTTACGGGCTGTGGGAGGACGTCATCCCGACCGTTCGCGCCGCCTGGAACCAATAAACGATGAGAAAAACATGGAGGTTGGGAGGATGACCATGCCGTGGCAAGCAACAAATCATGATCCTCGAGGGGACAGAAAGTGGACCGATCGCATCCCCTCATATAATGGATACGATGTACGCGATGAGGGCCTTTCATCATCATCAGAGGAAAAGGAGGAGGATTTGCGTGGATGGGACAACGAGGGCGTTTAAGGCACTATCCTCCAAATACGAGTCGTCGACGCTCGTAAAATTTATTGTGCTATATTGGCGCGTTTTACCCTTTTCCTCTCGAATAGTATAATTTGGTTATTTATTAATTTTGCGGCGCCACCACTAAAATTGCTCCACTGCTGTGATTTTATTAAGTTTTGTAGCATATCTGTATTTTTTGCACCCATCTCTTTAAACTTTCATAAACTTGCCTGATACCGTACATTATTTTATCTGTGGCTAAAAAATATAGTAGTTAACCTGCTTTTTATTAGTATACTTAACCAGATTTCTGTTGTTTGGGAGTAAAATCGTTGATGTGGCTTTCTTTCTTTTGCCGTCCGTGGAGTTTCCGAATGTGATTTTTATTTGGTTAAGGAGCACTTCCTCAGGTTCTAGGGGCATTTTGTCAGCAGCTCCCTTCCTTGCCTCGCAATTTTCTCTGTAGACCTTTCATAGGCGGATGTAACATTTGTTATTCGACTGTTCTTCCTAATGGTCGCTTTAACAGTAGCATATTGCCAGCTCGTGCCCTTTTGTGCTTAGGATCTTCCACCGTTTTATCAGAAGGTCTGCTTCCTCGTTGCTACTTACCCTACGGTGACTAGGACACTAAATAATGAGGGCGATCGTTTTCGGATATGGTTGATGCAAGCGTTCGAAACTTGAGCCTCAATCACTTCGATATATAGTCTTCTCGGATTCATTTTTCGGCCTCCGCTAAACTGGATTGTCTGTAACTACGTGAATGATAAAATTTGCAACCATCATTGTCAGAAGTATTTCCTGTAGGAGGACCAGTGGCCTTCCTAAGGCTGTATCTGCATGAAATTTGGATTTTTAGGGTGTCCATTAGTGATCTAAACTCCGGTTCCTCTCAGTCCTGTCTTTGATGAATTGTCCACAAAGATCGGTTTGGGAGGTCTACAAGTTAAAGTTCCAGGACCTAGTTGTCAAGAGTTCCAGTTAATCACTTATCTTCTTTTTACCCAGCCCAACTTCTTCATTCTGTTCGTTTGACAGTGAAACATTTGTTCCTTCCGGTTGTTAAACATCGTTGAGGGAGAAGTATTTTTATAGAAGATGAATTCTATTTGGTGTACCCATGCCGCAGTTAAAGAGAGGTCAACTTCAAAAAGAATGGTAAATTTTGGGGTTGTCCCAACCAAACTCTTGATGGCTACTCAGCATACCGTTGTAACGTCTCCGGCCTCACTGTCATAGTCCAGTCTAGAGCTCAGTGCTTACAGAGTAAAGTGCGACATCAGGACTGTACATTATTCTAAGTTAGGGTAGAGTTACAAAAGTCTAATTAGCCAATGAACAGTAGTTATGCGTTGGAGGGTTGAGGTCGTTCAAATGTCGGGGGTCATAGTCTAGTTCTCTCAGGTGCTGAAAATGAGCTATGTCAATATAATTGAAAATGCGAGTCCCAGGAAGTAACAGAAGAAGTAGATGTAATCGCTGGGACAAAACCTTTATTCGCCTGACGTTTCGGATTTGAGTTGGAATCCGAAACGTCAGTCGAATAAGGCTCTTGTCCCAGCGATCTTATCTACTTCTCAATTAGCTATGTACATAACCAATGTTGACGATGACAAAGGAGGCAGGATTGGTCATTTCTGGCTCATAAGCCGTCATCAGCCAGTCACACCCAAACCCCAGATGGCGCAACGCCCGAGCTATGTTTGTTTCTTCGCTGTAGCGCCACGTGGTAGGCCCATCTTGGGCCAGTGAGGCCTTGGTCTGTGTAAGCGCTTTATGCTAGCACAAGATTGGGTTGGCTAACCCTATGGGCTAATGCCGTCGCAAGTATCCTGTGACGCAGGAACCTGAAATGTCTCGCTACCACTATAGATGGCTCGTATTGCTTAGTTGACGTCTACCCGGGGGGGGGGGGCGCTGTCGCCCAAGTGGACTTCAATGGTGCACGAGATTTACTTAGCCATATAGGGTGGCATTTGTGAATCCGCTTAGATAGGCGACTAGTTGTTCGACCAATGCGGCCTGCCCCGCATGAGCGAGTGAAGGTGTAGATGCACACACTGAAGAGGTCTTCACACAAAGTGGGTTGCTCGGGTCGGTAATGTGTACGAGTGTCATAGAGGCTGTAAACAATGTGCCATTGAGCCTGATTAGCAGTCCTTTTGTCGACCATTCCGCACCATCATACAGGGCTGACTGGACGGTCCAAGTTTTACCGCTAGTTTCCATTCTCGCAAACGACGGAGTTTAATACGTTGTGATAAATTCAGGCGGTCGATTATCATCATAATGAGCAATACGCCGAAGTGGTTTGGGGATAGCATCCTAGAGTTGATCTCACTCTCTCTCTCGCCCCTTTGGACCGGTCGGTCATCTGATGCGATGAAATTAAAACATCCGTCGTAGAAAGCATGCATTCTATAGACAGTTATGCCCTTTTCAAATGTTCTGATCGAAACGGATATCGAGGACTGTCATCACATTTTTACGAGCACCAGCACTAATCCTAATAATATAAGCTCGTGACCTAATATTTCCTTAAATAATGAGGTTGGCGCAGACGGATAGAGAGCGGTTTTCAATCGACTGCCAACATGTCTGAGCTCGTAAATGAACTGAATGTATGTATTCTAGTTATAGCTCCTATGAACGCTCAATCAGTCTTTTGTATCGAAAAACCAATATAAATTCGATAGTTTGACCGTCGATTTCGACTATGTTCACCGTATGCTCCACGTAAGGGTGGTGTAGGGACGGTGACTTGCGCGTGAATTAGTTTTAAGTGATAGTAGCCTTGCGCTGCAGCTACCGCACTCCCTCTTCCTCCCCACCTAAGCCCGGTGTCAAGACAGAGTCTAGAAGACCGGAGATGGGAGAGGGGGCAGGTGGCTGGCGCGGCTGGAACCGCCCCTGGGCGTACCACCACACCTGGCTCGGATCCCACAGAGTGGGAGTGCCATAAAGGTAACATTAAGAAAGAGCCATTGCAGCCTGACTCTCAGTCCGCCAGTCAGCCATTCCACATATTGGGCTGACCACGCGGTTCGAGTTATACCGTCAGTTGGCAACCTTCAAAGCCCCGGCTTTTAGCGCACCATGATAGTTTCTAGCGCGTCAGATTGTTTATAGTGAGGAAAATGCGCTGAGCCGTCGACCTCTCTCCCCTACCCCAACAATCAGACCACCGCCCGAGCCAGTCAGTTGTCTGATGTGGGAGTAGGCGCATTGTCTGACGGGTCGGCGTACCCGTCTTCGCGCGCCACAGCACGACCTGGCGCCCATTACGCACACACCATGATTCACTAAAGCAGGGGATATGGAGGAGCCGTCGCCGTCTGACTCTCAGTCCACTGGTCAGCCACTCGACACACAGCACATACACTGGGCCGACGGTGTGGTCTGGTGTAAGCGTCAGATTGGCAGCCTTCCAAGCCACAGTTTCTGGGAAACCGTGATATTTTCAGGTACGTGATGATGATGGTGAGGGAGTTGTCTATGTATTGGTGTTGGTAGTGTGCGCTGATGTGGTTTAGCTTCCGGTTGTTTACCACAGGATGTCATGGATTCGCATGTGACCGAATAGGCCTATGCGATGAGTGAATGTGTGGGCAGTGGAGACGGCGATCTCTGCTGTGTGTTGGTGCTCCAGGCACTGGTTCACCAGTCTCTGTACGATGGATTCGCAAGTGACCGACCAGGCCGAATGTGCGGTCACAGTGAGGACAGTTTAGGAGAGTCGCCATTGCTGATGGTGGTGGGAGTAACAGGTGATGAGTATTTGGATGTGGTCTCTATGATGGTGGGAGTAATCAGAACTGATGCCAGGGGCGAGGGAGGGGGAGTCCAGAGGAGTGCTGGCAGAATTGGACGTAAAAAGTTTGGATTGTTGGTGCATTGCGTCCGAAGATGTCCGACCAGGCAGAATCGCGCACGGAATGTGCGTTGACAGCGTGGGAATGTTGGAGGGGCCTGGGCATTGGCCGTCTTGGTCCCGGGCGCTGGTGACTTTCGTGCCCCTCTTTGTCTTTGCGGCGGCGATTCTGTTGGCTTCGTAGATTGCTGCCCCTGTCTTCACTGTCCTTCTACAAGCAGGTCGGTTCCGGGCGAGGTCCTCCCAGGTCGGCGGGTTGATCTGCAGTTGCTTCAGGGAAGTCTTCAGAGTGTTCTTGTAGCATCGTACTTGACCCCTTGTCGACGAGAACCCATGGGGACATCTCCATAGAAGAGTCATTTGGGTAGTCGTTTGTCGTCCATCCTCACAAGGTGGCCGCTCCATCGCGGTTGCAGTTGTTTCAGCTGCGCATAAATGCTGAGAAGGCCTGTTCGTTCCAACACTTCCGTGTCCGGTATCCAGTACATATTGACCATTTCCAAGGCAGTGAGAATTAAAGGCGGTGCACAGCTTCTGGATGGTTTGTGAACCATATATCAGAGTCAGGGCATTAATTAGGGTTAGAGAAATAATAGGTGATCTGAAAATAAAATAGATAAGCCGGTATTAGAATTGATTGAAACCATTTTATTTGAAAGTGCGGAACGACCTCAAAGTTTGACCTCGGGATCGGCTTTCCTCGTTTACCAAAATTTATTTTGAGGTAGATAAGCGATCTGTAAAGATTTGGATACACGGTCTCTCTGCATTCCATAAAAGTGTTTAAAGATAAATAAAAGAGACCTTTTGGCAAGTGAACTCCGCATCTGCAGCAACGCAGAGTCTATCTGGGGCACGTACGCTTCAGCAGAATTTTTTCCTTTGACACCCAGAGGCTCTAAATTGTACTTTCATCTCATAAGCCAGACAACTGGCACGATTAAGCTCAGCAAAATACGGATAGCCAAACCGAAAAATCGACTCTAAACCTGACGCAGCGTTGCGCACAAACTTTCACGTACGCCCTTTCTCTTTCATTTTGACTTCGAAAGCTGTTTACATTTTTTGCACTCGCGTTATCTCTTACGATGAGCTCCTGTACATGTCTGAAGGCTCTGACGAATTTGCCTCCCTCTAATGTTTTTTAACGCTTGAGTATGTCTTTTAATCGATAAGTCGTCAGCGAACAAGGGCAGGGAGATTAATCTGAAGGACATTGATAGTGGTAAACCACAGACCCAGTGAACTGTACAGAACACCTGTATTGTAATGTGTAATTTTAGGGTGACAGTGAAGTCCATTCTCTCGCAGTGCCGACGAGGATCCCCGTAACCATGTTCCCAAACCTGGCTGTTAATTCGTCCAATTTTACTGGTCTAAACGTGAGCGGCACTGACAAAGTTCCTATGCGGAAACCTGCTTGGTTGACTGCGCTCACGTTTTCCTTCGGCACCTACCTGCGCAAGCCATTTTCATCGGCCTATGGAGGACCGTTACGACGGATCTCTCGTAGTACCCATACATTCCAGGTTCTTCTCGTCAAGATGGACGCAATCGGCGTCGGCAAGGTTGAGTAAGCTCTTCCAGGAAGGCCGCAGAACCAACTCCACGAACAAACATGCTTTCGGATCATCCATTTCACCTTATTCTGGCCACAACACATTCTCCGCTCCCGTTTGCAGCCTTTTTTAGTCCGTAAACTCTCCCACAGCTGCGCATATGGCCCCTCCCGTCTACATCAAGCCCAGCCGACGCAATGTCCACTTTCGTGACCGTTAAGCAAATCGTTTTTTTAGCCAAGAACGGCTCCTGCATCGACAAATTAAAAGGTATTTTGCCCCATTAGGGGTACTGTGGTTGCCTGTAGTAACTATCGCCCGCCTAAATCCCCTTGTCAGTTTAAGTGTCCATTCTGGTTTACTCGGCCCCCGCACGGTAACAGCATGACACTGATCGAAGTTATGCCCTTTGCTGATTGACAACAGGTGGACTACGCTCATGCACAATTAAGCACCTTGCACAATGATTGGCAGCAAGAAGGTTTAATTCTATACGTGATGGAACAATTATCGTCGCTACTTTTTTGACTGCCTGCATGTTTTTGTCAAGAGTAAAGCCTGTTCCACTTCTACGATTTTCTCAACTTTTGATTTAGTAAACATCTTATTGTGTACCATCGGAAATTGTGAGTTTTATTTGTTCATGCGCATACCTCTGTCATGCAGAACGTGTTGACAAGGTCTTAATGGAAATTATACCCGTCTTCATGATATGGAGCAGTGCCCTTGCCGGTACAAGCGGAAATGCGAGTCCCTGAAAGCAGATGAAAAGTAAGCATTATCGGTGGAACAAAAAATTTTCACCTGACATTTCGTATTAATGCTTAAACCCCTCCCCAAAGAAAGCATCAGCTACCGGTAATTGATATACAAGGAGTTTTGGTCATTATAGGATTCAGTTACTACTTTACGGCATGCATTCGAAAAATAACGGCTCCTTCTTCTTTGGTTTGATAATTGCCTAATGCGGGTATTCGAGTCTTTAATCACTGAAATCTCATCACCTGTGTTGGATGTTGGTGAGATTGATCGTCTGACTCACCGGCATTAACGTTGGAAATAGTGTTCGTCTGCATGGTCCTGCAATGGCTAATTACTTTTACCAAACTAAATTGAATGCGTAGTGGGGAACTTCTTATTCTTACTTATATAATTTGGGTCCTATGAACCATTCCCTTATAGGAAACGTGAGGGGCGTTCTCAGAAAACCCAGACTACTAAGAATAGGACAAGACCGGGATTATGTAAGAACTGATAAGAAATGTCAAACGGACTGACCATCCAACATATGACATGCCTGGTAATTGTAGAAAGTTCTAACCACGTGTTCCTGGTAGAAAGTTCTAGAACCACGCACGTTTATAGAAAATTCTGGAAAACGTGCCGCCTTAAGAGGCATGCGCGTGATTCTTCATCATATTTATACGACTAGCACTTAAACATAATATAGGTTTCTTATAATGTTTTTAAACATAATAATATAGGTGTAATATTAATTAAGGGAAAATATGACTAAATTAAGTTTGTTTAATCTCTCTTCCCCAATTCATCTTAACCAATCATCACAGTTGGGATCCAAACTTGACAATGGAGAAGCTATAAATATGGGCGAGGAATAAAATCCAGGAACCTCCGTTTTCGGCCAAGCCCGACGATCAGGATTCCTCGTTGCTGCCCGTCCTTCACTCATCCCGGATCCCTGTTTGACAATCTTCAATCGGATTCAGATTATTTTTGTACAATGGTTTTCCCCTTTCCATAGCTTCTCATTGTACAGACTTAGGTTTATAAGTATATTGTATTCACTATCGTCTTTCTCTCCCTTCCTGGGTCACAGCTGCCGTATTCCGGGCACTACAAATTGGTGACAGCAGTGTCTATTCCATATGGGCGACAACCTAGTGAGAAACTTATAAAGGAGCTGCCGAAGCTCGGCGTATCCCAGTACTCTGCTCCCCGCCAGAGCAGCTAATACGTTTAGCTGATATCGCTCGTTTGGAGGCCCGTTGCAAAGACTATCTTCAAAGTGTAGATGCAAATGTGCACATTGGGGCCATCCTGGCTCTGCTGGATGACGAGGTCCACGATCTCATCCGTTCAACAGCTATCTCAACGGTCTCAACCCCTTTGGTTGTCGTCGACGGTCTCCGCGAGATCCTTAGGAGTTCTACACGCCCTTGAATCTTACAATCGGACTTCCAACGTTGTTTTCAACAGCTGGGAAAGTCGATCAACGACTTCCAGCAGTCCATCGACTCCTCGGTCAGAGGGCTTTCCCCACCATGGACCAACAGCCTTGAACACTCTGGTGCTGGAGCAGTTCGTCGCTGGAGCCCGAGACCCCAAATCCAAAAGGTCCTTCTGTGAGACCGGCCGTCGGCCTTCGAAAAGACCCTCATCCTGGCTCCAGAAGAGGAAGTTCTTCAGGCAGATTGCGAATAACCACCGCGGTTGCTGTTAGGTGTCACAGCCATCCAGCCCCACTCCTTCCACGACGTCTCCACCCGAATGCCTTGGCAGCTCCTGTGGCTTCTCTCTCCGCCAAAACAACTAGCGTTGGGCCCGAGACCCGACGACCAAACAGGCCCCAGGCCCGCCGCATCATTCTGGCCATTGACCTAGGACAGGGCCCAGTGACGGTGAGTACTACCTCGTTCCTGATACAGTTGTATCATGTTAAGGCCCTTCTCATTGCCCCTTAGTCCGAGGTACCGTAGGTAACACTACTATTTCCTGTTTAGTAGATTCCGGCGCTGGATGTTCTTTAGTACGTCAGCAGCCTTTCCTAGAATTCCCGACTAAGATCCGGTACTGTGATAGGCCCAACGTTACCTATCCCACGGCTAACGGGGCTAACCTCAGGCATACTGGTCTGGTAGAATTTCCCTGGATTTAGCTGGATTTATTTTCACCCACCAATTCATTGCCTACCTAGATATAACTTGGGATTGTATAATTGGTTTTGAATATTTGAATAAGTTTAAATGTTCTGTAGACTTCAGTAGGCGCCTCCTGCACACAGCCTCTGTTAAGGTTTCCCTTCTTCCCCGTGTTCCTTGACCGTCCAGGTTACCTGTGGGCACAGTTTCCTTTAATGCTAAGGAACTCATTCCGATGCATCTTGACCAGAACAGTGCCAAAAGACTAGGTGACTTAGTAGACGAATTCAAGAACATTTTGACTGAGATGGGAAGTCTGCGGGTAGGATGAATGTGATGGAATATTGCATTGACACGGGGTACGCACAACCCATCGGGGTCCCACCTAGGTGGCTTCCAATCATTTATCAGAATGAATTGGATGCCCTTATTAGCGATATGCTCAGCCGTAATATTATAGGGCCATCTCATTCTCCCTGGTCATAACCGATGGTGTTTGTAAGGAAAAAGGATGGCTCAATGCGATTATCCATTGACTAAAGGAAACACAACGCGGTGACTAAGAAAGATTCCTTTCCGATTCCGCGAATTGACGTGACGCTGAACACTTTCGCTGGTAATGCCATGTTTTTGACTTGATTTAGCTTCAGGCTACTAACAGGTCGAAGTGAGGCCCGTTGACAGAAAAGACGGCTTCCGCTGTCCCCTCAGGCCTTTACGAATTCGAGACACTGCCTTTTGGGCTGGCAAATGCCCTTAGTTCTTTCCAACGAATATTGAATCAGGTTCTTGTCCAGCTGCTCTTAAACTCGTGTCTTTCATACATGGACGATATTATCATCCTCGGTAAGGATTTTTACAACCACCTCGATAACCTTCGAGTTGTGTTCGACAGCCTCAGACAGGCTGGTCTCACTTCACTGCCTAGCAAGTGTGTTTTTATCAAACCGCGCCTCAACTTTCTAGGCCATGTCGTCTCTGCCACCGGCATAGCGACGGATGATGAAATTATAAGGCAAATTCGTGACAGGCCAACTCCCACAGACGCATCCGAGGTTCGTAGTTTTTTAGGACATGCCTCGTACTCTCGCAGTTTTATCCAGTTCTATGCCTATATTGCAAGTCCCCTCCATAAGCTGACACAGAAAGATGTTAAATTCAAGTAGACTGCTGACTGTACTACCAGCTTCCAGACGCTGAAGGATTTGTTGCACTTCTCCGCTTTTAGTTTTCCGTAACATCAGCCCTGATGGTGGAAAATTAATTTTAGATACTGACGCTAGTGATAATGCAATAGGCACTGTCCTCTCCCAGCAGCATCCCGACGGTATCGAGTGCATCCTCCAGTACCTCAGCCAATCATTGACTAAGGCAGAACGTCATTATTGTTTGACTCGCAAAGAGATGCCAGCATTAACATACTTTGTTGAAGAATGTCAAATTTACCTTCATTATCAGCCGTTCATCGTGCGCATGGATCATAGTTCTTTGACATGGTTGCTGAATTTTAAGAATCCTGTGGGGCAAGTAGCTTGGTGGCAGGAAATAATGGTGGAATACGAGTTCAAATCTGTGTTCCGACCGGGTCGCCGGCACGGAAATGCTGATGCTTCCTCAAGGAAACCACATCACCATTACGAAGAATGCACGTCATGCACTGACGTCACCATATCCGCTGTCGCCTTTCAAAGCGACTAGTGTCTGCTCTGGGCTGCAGCTCAGAGAGATGATCCACATATATCCCCATTTACAACAGGAAGGTAAGCAATGCCAGGTCTCTCAGCAAGTTGGAACTAGCGGAATATAGCTATGAAACCCGGCGTCTCCACAGCCTCCGGGACAAACTGTTCATTGAGAACGCTGTCCTTTTCTACCGTGACAGCAACCAGTATCCAAACCGTGTGGTGCTACCACGTTCGATGGTGGACGACGTGGTGGAACGGATGCATGCAGAACTGGGCCACTCCGGAATTCACAAAACCGAGTGGGCCCTTCGACGACACTACTTTTGTCCAAACCAAAAACGTGACATTCTGGACGCCATTCGGTCGTGTGAGTTCTGTTTGGCTTCTTAGGCACCCAACCAATCCTTAAGAGCCCCCCCTCCAATCGATTAAAACAGGTTTTGCTAATGAGAGTGTAGGGGTTGACCTTGTTGGGCCGATCGCACCATTCACTAAGGGAAATAAGTTCATTCTAGTCATGGTGGATTTCTTCACCAAAATGGCAGAAGCGGTGCCCCTGCCTGATGCATCTGCAGCCACTGTAGCCAGAGCTAACTTTTGTAGTTTGGTCTGTCTTTGGGGAGCTCCGGACCAACTCCACTCCGATCGACGGTCGTTATTTGAAAACGCTCTCGTACTCGAGCTTCGAAAATTCTTAAAATTAAAGGAAATATTATGACAGCGGAATGATCAGATCGAAAGGATTAACCGGACTTAGCTCAATATTTGGAAAAAAAACAAGTTGTTTATCTGTAGGAATAAAACCCCAAACAAGAAGCCTTCGTCTACACCTTCAATATCAACAGTTACTCAGAGGTTTGTCCTGTAGCTAATGCAAGCCCACGGCCCTCCGGATCGACAGGAATTTCGATTCCAGCTGAATCTTTACACGTTAACCTTGTTCCTGGTTTGAGTGAAATTGTGTCAAGGCCTCTTCTTTCTCATCCCAAGCAAACCATGCCTGCTATAGCTGCCAAATCTACTAAACCTAAGAAAACTCCTAGTAAATCTGAATCATGAGCTAATCCAGGCATTAAAAGCAGTAATGTCACTACTGATGGGAAACCTGCTAACCCCTCAGCATCTACAACAGCTGCGAACGCTAACGTTAGCATCTTTCTCAATCAAAAAAGGGTCCGAAATCCCCAAATAATTAACGCTTCTAATTATGTTACCAGTTTTTCGAAATCATTTATTCCTTTTTCAAATGCACCTTTTCCGCCAATTTATGCTAACTTTCCTCAAAATCTCATTTCTATGCCACCCCCTATCTTTCAAACGCCACAATATAGCCTTCCTTTGCAAGGTTTTCATCCAAATATGCCGTCGAACAATAATCTCAGTTCTCTTAACAGTAACATTTCGACAAATTGTAGACCAGAGCAATTTTGTTTCCCACCTTTCGTTTCTTCTTTCCAGTTTTCTTCTCCGCCACCAAATTATCCTTTTTTATAAATACGGATGAGCGTAACCTGCAGCTCAGTAATACGCTCAGCTTAGTTTCACTCAATGCGAGATCAGTTGTAAATAAGATGGCTGAGCTTAAAATAGTAGCCTTTGAGCTTGATCCAGATGTGCTGTGCATCACTGAATCCTGGGCTCACTCTCTTATTTCTGACTCGACGCTTGCTATAGATAATTTAAATTTGTACCGACAAGACCGCGCTGAAAAACGTCGTGGTGGTTGCCTCCTTTATATTAAGTCATCCTTTGTACATTTCCCTTTTCAGCTGAGCATTTCGTCCTTTTCTGGAAATGTATGCTTTGCTTCAGTCATCCTCCCTCACAATAAAAAAGCGTTAATTGGCTGTGTCTATAATCCTCCGTGTTATTCTGGCAATGAAAGCGAGCTCTGTGAACTATTTGAAAAAGTTGCAGACACTCAATTTGATGTCAAAATAATCGTCGGCGATTTCAATCTGCCAGACATTGACTGGCAGACAAATTCCTCTCCGCCTTAAACATCAGAAATTGGTCGACACTATTAACTTTTCAAACATGTCCCAACTGGTCAGATCAGTTACTAGAAATGACAACATTTTTAGATTTAATTTTTTTACAAATGATGTCCACCCTCTCTTTATGAATTTTTCATCATGATCTTTTTTCACAAGTGATCACGCAATAATTCACTGTTGTTTTCCAGTCCCCCCTTCTTACGAAACCTGAGGTTAAATGCAATAACCTCGACTTTGCTAACACAAACCATGAAATGATAAATAATTTCGTAAGCACTCTAGATTGGCATAGCATATTCTCAATTAACGATCCAAACTTTTTCCGTGAGCTATTGCAGAGCCTCACAGAAAAAATCCAGGCTTTTATCCCGTTTAATATTTTTAATTCAAATACAGCTTCTTCTACTGTTCCGAATTTTCTTCAGAACAGACTTAAAAAATTACGAAAGCAACTTAAAGATTCATCTAAAAGCTCTTTGTCAGTTCATTTAAGGATTGCACAAATATTTGAATTAGCATCGAAAATTAGGCTCGCAAGAGATAAGCGCAGGGAGTCTCGGGCACTAAGTGATGGCAATTCATCCAAATCTGTTTCTCAAGGCTTCCATGTTCGGTCATCGGCTAAGCGTCTGAATGTAACTCCGCCCTTACTCGACTGTAACAAAAATTTGTATAAGACGATTTGCGCAAAGCTGAATTGTTAAATTCGTTTTTTGCCAACCACTTTACCACTGAAATTAGCCCCACTCCCACAATTCCTCTGCTTTCCAATTCGCTTCTAACAACCATTAATTTCTCGCTTTCATGTATTCAAAAGGAAATATCTCACCTAAAAATCCACATTCGGTTGGAACTGATAACATTCCAAACTCACTTATTAAACAGTTAAAGGATTTTCCACCTTTACTAAGCAAGTTATTCTCAGTATTTCTGGAAAATGGTTTCTTCCCCGATTATTGGAAAACTTCTATTATAATACCAGTTTTTGAATCTGGTTCCCGCTCGGACGTTCATAACTATCGCGGTGTTCATAAAACGCCCTCTCTTGCTTAACTCTTCGAAAAACTAATTGCAAAACAAATCACGGATTTTTGCATAAGCAATCAAATTATCAACTTTTCCCAACACGGCTTCTTACCGGACCTCTCTTGTGAAACCTGCCACATGTCTTTTCTTAATCTACTAACCTCTCTTCGTAATGATAATCTCTCTGTGGTAGTTATCTATTTTGATCTTAGTAAGGCATTCGATAAAGTGCCTCATAAACGACTTCTAGCTAAACTAGAAGCTATAGGATTTCGTAGTCCCCTTACTGACTTTATTAGATCATACCCAAATGATCGAAAGCAAAAGGTTTTAGTATGGTCCTCATACTCAAGTGCTACCCCGATTGTTAGTGGTGTCCTTCAAGGTACCTAATTAGGTCCTTTTTTGTTCTTACTGTATATAAATGATATTTCATCGATAGTTAAACATTCTCAATCTTTTATTTATGCTGATGACCTCAAATGCGTGTATTCCTTCTCTAACTCTACGACCAAACGGTGCCTAGAACAAATTCATTCAAATTGTCGAAGGCGCGTCGTTTGAAATTGCTTTGGGATTTCAGCTCCTTGAGTTTACGAAGTTTTAGTCTCTACCTTAGTGTAGAAGACACGTTGATTTGGAATAACTCTTGAGTGGATTGTCCAGTCTCTAAATTTGGGAAATATTTTCCTGGACTTAACGATTCTGCGGCTATCCAAATATTCTATCACTGAGGATTATTCCACGTCCAGGACATTATCCCTACGAGAAATACAAGCTTCAGGGTTCACTTGCTTCCAAATTCACGCCATCGGTGTGCTGCTCTAATCTGCTTTCATCAGGGAGGGGAGAAGTCGCAACAAAGGCTGAGTCATTGCATGCTTATTAGAAGTCTGACTGCTGAATACTATTGCATCCTAGCCCAGTTATTTAAGAGGATTTATAAGTTAAATGCATTCGAATACAGTCATAAGAGTTATAGAAAATGCAGACGCTCAGGACTCATCTTTGCTGAGGAAACAAATTTGCGGCACGGGCGACACCAGGTCGCAGATTCATGTGGCGACGAACATAACCACTGCGCTACGTCCTCACGACTATTTGGAAAACAAAATTGTGTCCAAACAAAAAAAAAGATGACAAAGACAAACATTCTGTTATCACTTTTCCTCCTGCCAAGCGGGCAAAAAGCCTGGGAACCCTAATGAATGTCACCTACGAGGACGAAAATTGCATGGGGTGTTTAAATCTCTTGCAGAAATTCTTATTGATGGAGAAAGAGATAAGTAACTTGAAACAAGAAATGGTCGATCTCAAAGAGAAGGTTCAAAATTCACCCGGAAAAAAAACACCCGTAGCAACGAGAATTCCAACCAATGAAATAACGTATGCAAATATTGCTTCCTCAAGAATACCTCATGTAGAGCTTAAAGACATTGCGTCTACAGAGCTTCAAAAGGGAGATCAAACCAGCTCATGCACCTTACTACTGTCATCGAGCTTAGACAGAAGCGGAAATGTACTGGATACACAAACATATGTGGCATCGTCGCTAAATTATACAAAAAAGGGGGAAGTTGAAAAGCACGTCGAATTTGAAGCACCTAAGACGAAGAATTCGAAGTCGAAAATGGCCTCTCGTGGAACTTGAACTGCGAAATCTGAAAGAAGCGAAGTCATCTGGTCCGGAAGATATACCGTCCAAGTTCTTGAAAGAACTGGCCAGCAAACTGTCCAAACCACTAGCGCATATATTTAATTCGTCATTTAAATCAGGGAAACTGCCATCCGAATGGAAGGCAGCAAATATATACCCCATATACAAGAGTGGTGCTCGATCTAATGTCAACAATTATCGGCCTGTCAGCCTAACCTCCATTTGCTGTAAAATAATGGAATCAATAATCAAGAGGGCAACCATCGATTTCCTTGAGGAAAACCAATTACTCTCTGATCTCCAGCATGGCTTCAGACAGAATCGCTCCTGTCTTTCTAGTTTATTTCTCTCCACAGAGCAGTGGACTAGTGCACTGGACGAAAATGGTAGGGTTTACGTCATAAACACTGATTTCAAGAAGGCGCTTGACAGTGTCCCACACAAACGTCTCATCTTCAATTTATCTGAAATCGGCATAAGAGGAATGCTGCTGACATGGATCACAGACTTTCTTACAGATAAATTGCAAACTGTGTGCGTCAATACCTCGAAGTCAACACCTACTCCGGTTCTAAGTGGTGTCCCCCAAGGCTCGGTATTAGGGCCGTTACTCTTCTTAGTGTACATCAACGACTGTGTCGACGACCTGGATTGCAGTGCCATCATGTTTGCAGATGATGTTAAATTGTGGAGGGTCATCAGATCGGATTTCGATAGGCACGCACTTCACGTTCTTAAATTTTAACGTTGGGAAGTGTGTGGTCCTAAGACTACGTACCAGGAGGACCAGTGAGGAGGATGATTCCCTAGCAATACATTCTCAATGGGCAGCCCCTTTCAATTATTGAGGAACAGAAGGACCTCGGTGTTCTAATAAACTCTTCACTTAAACCATCTTCACAGTGTTTAAAGGCAGCTAAACGCGCTACACAGGTCTTATTTGCGCTCAGACGCGGATTTGTGCAGATTGATAAGGAACTCTTCCGAAAAACCTGCGGGGTATTTGTTCGATCTCATTTGGAATATGCCATCCAGGCCTGGCGTCCGTGGTTTAAGAAGGATTATCTACAGCAGGAACGAGTGCAGGCGAGGGCTACGAAGATGGTCAAGAATCTTAGTCATCTGCCTTACGAAGCCAGACTGGTTGAACTTGATTTTTTCCCTCCAAATTACAGGCAACTACGCGGTGACCTCATCCAAACCTACAGGATTTTCAGAGGCCGCAATTGTGCTCTAGAATTTGCTGACTTCTTCGAATTGGCTAGGACGGAACATCTGCGGGGTCATCCCTTTAAACTGCAGAGGAAGTTTGTCCACACGGAAGTCCGTCGGAACGCCTTTTCGCAGAGGGTCGTTGGAGCATGGAACGGACTCCCTGACGAGGTGGTTCTTCCAGAAACTGTTGACACATTTAAATTCAAACTAGATACTCATTTTCTGAGAAACTATTGTCAATATAATGAAGATGGTGTAAACAGTGGCAGGTTGCGCCTGGCCCACACATATCGATGACCCTAAATTTTCATTTGTCAGATATATCACTGTAAACGTTTGTACTATTGACATTTTTGCATGTGAATAGGGAGCTCAAGGGCGAAAGCCTACTTCCCTCAATAAAATGACTTAAAGTGGCTTAGACGCTCTTTCGGCCTGGAGCTCCACATGGCTAATGGAGTTCTCACCTACTAAGTGTCACTACATGCGTTTTGGGCCTGTAATGCTGCCGCAACCTCTTATCTTTGAAGGTTGCCCTATGATTGAATGTTCCTCCATCAATAAATTAGATCTTTCGCCTCATGCCGATAGAATTACGGCCAAAGCTGCTCATATTTGCGGCTTTATTTCTTATAATTTCTACCTTCCTGAAATTAAATTAAGACTTTATCGTATGTTTGTACTTCCCATTCTTGAATTTTGCTGTCCTTTCTTCGGTTTAATGAACGAATCTAGCCGTTCAACTATTGAAAATTTCCAAAGACATTTTACAAAAAAAACTCCTATTTTCGACTCTTTCAACTACTTCCTACTCAACAAGATGCCAGCTAATGAAGCTAAAATTTCTTTGGGTCAGGAGACTTGAAGCAGGCTTTTGTCTCCTTTTCCAACTAAATAATAGTTCAACACTCCCCAAGCTTTCTGTCATTACCCCCGTTAGTCTTCCTTATAACCTAAGAAGTTCTGCACTTATTATACCTCCCCCTGCATCCCTTACGTGTAAACGCTCTCTCTTCTTTGCTTATAGGTATAGTTTTCTTTGGAATAACTTGCCAATTGAAATTAGGTCGTTAACCTGTCTATCTGCATTCAAGCGAAGACTGCACATTTATCTTAACACTGATTCTATTAATCTTTTATTTTCATCATCTTTTCCCATTAGCTTTCCCCATGACTCGGAGAAAGGACCATCGGGAATTTAAGTGACCCTCTTGAAACTATATTTTTGCTACCTCGAGTCGCCCATGAACTATGATGTCTCCTTATATCACTAGTCATCCAAACGATGACGTCATTCAGACGTACACATTCGGTGGTCCACAGTTTAAAATGCTACCGTTTCTTTGGATACTAACCATCATCAGAATTCAATTCTGGATCCTTAGATGCTGAGGACTTAAGTTCATTGACGCATTTTCGTGAGATTTTGTTTCCTACGTCTAAGTGATCAAGAACGAATCACCTCGACGTTTCATTATCTCATTCTTAAATGCTACTGCAGTACTACCCTACTCTACCACCTGACCATTTTTTCCTAAGCAGTTATTTTCTCCTACCTTCTATTCAAAAATGAAGGCCTATTGAACTCTACCTCCATTTTGTTGGTAGGAGTTTTTTTTCACTGCCTTTTTTTCTAGTTAACCATTAATTTTAAAACATCGCTAACTGTTGACACAGTAGGACAAGTAATGTATTTGTACATTTTATCAGTACACATTGTCATAACTTTATTTCGTTACTAATGTTTGCTTAGACAGTGCCTTGCCGTTGCTAACCAAATATAAATTCTAAATTCTTAAAACCTTTTGCGGGCCTTTATTGATAGGACGACGCTATACCAGCCTGCATGTTGGCATACCGAACGACGGTAAATGCAACCACATTCCATACCCAATTATTTCTCACATTTGGTCGGGAGAGGTTACCCCCTGAGGAACTTCACCACCCACCTGCGCATCGGATGGAAAATGTAGACACGTATGCTTCACGCTTAAGGAGAACCCTATGGGTCACATTTGAGGAAGCCTGCCTGCGTCGACAAGAAGAACAACGACAGCAGAAACCTTACTTTGACTGTCCAGCGCATGGGGCCACATAGCAGGCTCAGGATATCGTATGGATGTGAAATTTTGCGGTGCCTGCTGGGATACAACTTTAATTTAATCCAGCGTAGATTGATCCTTTTGTTCTTACTCGAGTTCTGTCATACACTACCTGTCTCATCCGCCACAAAGATAGGCCTTATTCGGAAGAGTTCTCCGTCAATTTCAACCGGCTCAAGCCAGGATCTCTGGCAGGCGAGAATACCGACCATTCAGAGCTGCAAGCTAGCCTGTCTAACCAGGGCAATACTCAATTAGTTGAGCATTACCTAAAGGTTCCTGCGGAAAGTGGCTATGCGCCGCCTGAGGTCTTCAGCAATGAACAACAAGTTGAAAAACTTGTAGAGGAACCTATTGAAGGCAGATCATCTACCGAAATAAACGATGCTGTTGGGGACAGCTAAATATTTTTGTAGGAGGAAGCAATGAAGAAAGTTTTAACCACGTTTTCCTGGTAGAAGGTTCTAGAGCCACGCATGTCCGTAGAACATTCTGGAAAACGCGCCGCCTTAAGGGGCATGCGTGTGATTCTTCCTCATATTTATACGACTAGCACTTAAACATAATATAGGTTTCTTATAAAGTTTTTAAACATAATAATATAGGTTTAATATTAATTACGGGAAAATATGCCTAGCTTAAGTTTATTTAATCTCTCTTCCTCAATTCATCTAAACCAATCATCACTTTTGGGATCCAACCTTGACAATGGAGAAGCTATAAATACGGGCGAGGTATGAAATCCAGGAACCTCCGTTTTCGGCCGAGCCCTATGATCAGGATTCCTTGTTGCTGCCCGCCCTTTTCTCCTCCCGGATCCCTGTTGGACAATCTTAAATCGGATTTAGATTATTTTTGTACCTAGGTTTTCCCCTTTCCATAGCTTCTCATTGTACATACTTAGGTTTATTAGTATAGTGTATTCACTAACGTCTCCCTTTTCCTGTCTGGGTCACAGCTACTGTATCGGGGCCCATAACATACCACAAGGTTGTGTACGTTCACTAGAACGAACATCACTGTTAAAAAAGTGGACCAAGTAGTTAAGGGCAAGATAGTCTGGCACCTAGGCACAGTACGCTCCCCCCCTTCCCCCCCCCCCACCGGAGGTCAGGGGTTAACGTAACCGATGCCGAAGTATATGCACAGAAGCAACATTGGAAGCATCGACCATCAGACATATGGATGCTTTGGCAAGCAAGTTCTTCAGGTGGGGTAACATCAGCCAAAATGGCTTTCAGCTACTCGAAAGACGTTCTTGCTTCTCTTGTTAGATATGGGACCCCTTAGAACTGGCGATGAGGCTAAACAGTAGGAGTGTGGCATTGGCACATTTCTGGAGGAACTGGTGATAAATGTTTAGCATACGGAGGAAGCGTTAGATCTGAAGCTTCGGTTTTGATGGGTTAAAACCCCCAACGGAGAGCGAAATTTTCGGAAAAAAGACGGTTGCTGTTGCAGTAGATCAGATGACGTAAGCACTCTAGAGAATTGGCCCCTTTGAATTATTTAGCAGGACGCAGGTTGACACCACATTTCTGGAATAGGTCGAAACGTGTAGTGGATGTTCAGTATATTTAAGGGTACTACACCTTGCATTTGAAGACCCTAATAGAAGCGTTAAACAAAATATTGGACTTAAAATAGATATGCAACTATAAATAAAGGGAATAACTTATTCACATGGCAAATTATTTTTGTAACTGTGTATCTAAGCCCAGTCATCTGGAGTGATCGGGGATTTCATATGTGAAATAATAGATATCCCCGTTATCACTAAGTATGTGCAGATTTCAATTCAATTTATTGACGGAAATAGGCCTGGGTCTTTGCGTACCCTACTTGCAACTTGAATGTAAGTGCAGTATACAGAGAAACCATGTGGGTTGCTAAGCTTCAAAGGCGATCATGAAATATGACAAAAGGTGCGTGAATCTTGAGGGTTAAGTTAATTTCCTCATCACTCTGGCTCAGTTTGGAACATAAAAATGTCAAGGTTCCTTTTAAAGCTTTCCAGCAAGGGTGACATCACAACATCTACAGGGAGGGCATTCCATGGTTTGACCACTCTGACAGAGAAGAACTTGTGCACATCCAGTATTACCTGCTGGACACACAGTTTCAATGAGTGGCCTTGGAGACGTGTCGTGGCAGCAAATTCAAAGAAGTCAGAGAATTCCAGGCAGAAATCCAATCCCTTCATAATGCGAAATGTCTGCAGGAGATCTGCTTGCATTTGTCTGTACCTCAAAGGAAGCAGATTAGAATTCATTATGTGGGTTGGATATGGCAAAAAACTTTGACTCCTAACCATTTTGGCGGCTCTCCTTTTTACTCTTTCGAGACAGTTCTGATCTTGAACTGTCCAGCGTCTCCAGGCTTATACAGCATATTCTAAATGCGTCCTAACAAATGTCCCAAAAATCTTAGCGAAGATATCGTCATCGAAATCCAAAAATTCTCGTCTAATGGCATGCAAAACAGCCATTGCGCTCTTAGCCATTTTCGAGCTATGAGAGGATGGCTTTAAGGCGGTGTTCATCAGCACACCAAGGTCCTTTAGGGTTTCTATGTCTTGTAAGGCTTTACCATCGAGAAAGTAGCTTCTTTGTTGGCAGATCCATGTGGCTTGTCTAAGCGAAGTATTGTACATTTATCGAAGTTGAACCGCAAAAGATAATGATTCGACCACTCCTCCAACCGAGTTAGGTTCATCTGTAGTTCATCATTGTCGGCAGGGTTCTGGATTACATTCCAGATTTTCATGTTGTCGACAAACATTGCTGCTCTACGGTCCAGCTCCCTGACACAATTGTCCATGTATAAAAGGAACAGTATTGGCCCTAGTACTGAACCATGAGGAACCCCGCTCTCGACCGCAGCAGAACTTGACCTCTCTTGGCCGATGCACAAAACCTGGCGCCGACCAACGAGGAAGTTTTCGATCCACTTGAGGAGTTTACCTCTGTTTCCAATTCTTTCTAGCTTGTATAACAGTCTCTGGTGCGGCACCGTGTCGAATGTCTTTTGAAAGCCAATAAAGGCGACGTGAACCGCGTGTCTATCTTCAAGTGCTTGGGTCCAACTCTGGATAGATTGCAGCAAATTTTTGTGCAGGATCTTCCTTTTTTGAATCCGTATTGACAGTTTGATAACCAATTATGAGTCTCTGGGAATTTCAAAAATTCGCTCTTGATGATCCTTTCCTTAACCTTGCCAAGGATACATGTCAAGCTTATTTGCCTGTAGTTTGTCACTGACGCCCGGCTACCGCTTTTGTAAAAGGGAGTTATATGTGCAAGCTTCCAATCGATAGGAAGTGTTCCGGAGTCAAATGACTTTTGAAAGAGCACTGACAGTGGTGCGGAAATTTCATTGGCGAGTTCTTTCAGAAGCTTGGGTGGAAGCCAGTCTGGTCCTGAGGATTTCAACTCTTTTAGCTCCTTTAATTCCTTTCTGATCAGAAATTCTGAGAATAGTACGTGGCTAATGCTTGCAGTCGGCAGGTTATCCGCTATGGGATGAAGGAAACTTGTGTCATTTGTGTAGACTGAGTGGTAGAACTATGATAATTACTCAGCTTTATCACTGTTTTCAGACATTTTGACGCTCATGGCAGTCTTAATCATCGGGATTTGATGCTAATTCCTTGTACATCTGCGGAGGTAACTGTAGACTAAATTTGGATTCTGCGTTACCTTTTGCAGCAAATTTATCTCGAATTCTCGTCCCATTTTAAGGATAAGGCTTTTCAGTTTCTTTCTCTGTGCTTTATACTTTTAAAATATGCGACTTGATTAGACTCGCAGTATTATTTCCACAATTTTTGCTTCCTGTTTATTTCCTTTTTTAGGTTGCTGTCTAGCCACCCAGATTACCAGCTCTGATGGACACTCGTTAGTGGGCATTGGTTGTTCATGAGTTGCAGATGAGCATTCTGGAAGAACTCTCAATCATTGTTCACAGTGCACAAAAACATTTAGGTCCAGTTTATGTCTGTTAATCTGCTCGCATCTGATGAAAATTTACTCGCCAAACGTTACGCCGTTATTCCTCTATAGCAGGCGCAACGGAGAATAAGCAGTCCCACATAAGCAGCACATGATCAATTCGACCGAGCGGAGGCATTGAAATAATCTCATCAATGCTGCCTGATGTCTTCGTAAAAACCAGGTCAAGACAGTTAGCCCTTTGTCCTTCACGGGTTCTGGTGGGGGAAGAGGATGTGTTGTGTGAGGAGTGCCTTCAAGGTCTTTTGCAGAAAAACATGATCAAACGTCGATTTCGGGCATGAAGATTGAACAGTGCTCCAAATAATTCCTGGTGCGTTGAAGTCACCCATAATCATGACATTAGGTCGACTGGTGAACTTTTCTAATTGTTCCAGTTGTGGTTTTATGTTGCAGTGCTTTCCTATATGGTTGAACGGTATCTTTGAAGTAAACTGAAATACTTTTTACGTTTGAATGCCTCTCCAGTGTCCTTCATTATAACGTCCTTGGGGAGTCCATTCCATGTATCTAAAAATCGCTGTGAGACCGATTGACGACGAATATCCAGGCGGGATAAGGTTCCTCGAAGTTTGAGAGAATTTTCACGTAGGTTAGTTATTGTGGACAATGAGAAGAAGTCTTGGCAGTGTTTAGCATAGTTCCGATTCCTCAAGAGCCAGCATTTCTCTATGAGATCACCTCGGAGCTGCCTGTACTCAGAAGGAAAAGTTTAAGTGCGTCAAGTCTGCATTTGTATGAAAACGACTTAAGACCATTAATGAATTTTGTTGCCCTCCTTTGAACCCTTTTCAAGAGCTTTTAATTTGTTTTCGATCACCTTCACCACGTCTGAACTCTAAATTCTAGGTGTTAACGAATAAACGTCCCGTTTATGATTTTCGAATATTTCCTTGTCGATAACAACGAAAGTGCTTTTGACGGTAAAGAGAACGTTGGTTAACTTTTTGGCCGCCCTGACACATTGAGCGGAGGCTTTCGAGAAGGCAACATGGTAATTCATAGGTCCCTTTGTTCGGATGCATTGACAGGCACTTTCCGTCAAGAAAGTATTGGTGAGAGTCACCCATCACGTTTGCCTGCTTCATTTTGAGCCGCAGGGCAACATGTTTCGCAACGTTGAACTTAATCATTCCTTTGTTCGACAGGGAGATCAAAACAGTTCATGTATCTTGCCATTGTCGTCCAGCGCAGGCAGAACTAGCATTTATCTGAATAAATAATCAAACGCTACATTGTTATAGGATACTGCAACGAATGCTGATGTTGAAGAATTTGTGGAATTTGAAGAGCCGAAGGTTCAGATGATTTCACAAAAACTGAGGTGCAACCCTCAACAAAGCTCTTTTATCTCGATAGACATTCAAACGGTATCCGATACCATTAATACAGAAGTCTTTGGAAGGCAAACTGACAATGTCCCTTAAAGGGGCTTGCAATTGACCTTGGGAATTAGGGGTTAATACTGACGCAGATAGCGTAGGCTGCCAGAATATATTTCCTCCTGATGGTGGAACTCCATCAACAAATCAGAGCAGCAAGTGACCAAACGGGCATCTGGACCGCAAACGAAATCTCATCATATAAGGGGTTCCTGAGCCAACTTCTCCGATTGCAAAGGAAAGGGTAGAACATGATCTGTGTCTGTTCCGAACATATTCAAATGCCGTCCTTCAAGATGGAGAATATGTTACCGTGTACAAGGCTTTCCGTCTAGGGAAAGTGGATATTTCTCATGGACTGCCATCACCAAGGCCTCTTACAATTATCCTTGAGCCTGAAGTGCAGGCCTCACTTTTTATAGAACGGAGAATGGCTCTTCGTAAGTGATGCAGAAAGATGTTTTTCAGCTGGATTACAAACCGGCGGAAAGATGGCAAAATAAGGGAGCTGAGGATTGAACTGAAGAGGGGGACCGAAGGAGGAAACGGCTCTAAATACGGGACAAGATAATAATAGTTATGAAGATTTCCTTCCTGACTCAGATGCCTTATATCATCAGAGCTGGTCCTTGCCGAGAAGACGAACGATAAAGATCAAGTACTCAAATGTACAGAGCCTGTTTAATAAAATGGGTAAGCTCTGGACTTTTGTTAACGAACAAACATCAGATTTTATTGTCCTGAAAGAAACGTGGCTCTTAGAAGGTATTGGAGAACTGCGATTTCCGAACCAATCTTACGATGGCAGAAGTTCAAGTTTTGTCTTTAACTCTTACAACTAAGTACGCCCGGGCACTAGCATCCAAATTTGCATACCCTCCCCCAAAGCAGAATGTCGCACGCGATGTCCTTCTCCCAACGGAGCTGACCAAGGCTGGCTTGAACGAAGATGTCAGTATAGTTTGGGACTTAAACGCCACTTATGTCAACTGGCAAACTTAGACTGTTTCGGGTCCAGCAGATACATTCAGTCATCGTTTACTTGAGAAGGCAGCCGAAAATTACTTCTATAGAACGTACCGTACCGTTTAGTACACGCGTAAGGGAAGGACAACGTTCGGATTATTTGGACCATGCGTTCACTCGAGACGAGGATAGTGTGCTGGATTAACAAAATCTCCCGCCAATGGGTGCTAGTGATCATATTGTACTGATCTTTAAGTATGCCGTGTTCTCACAGCCCAACGCGCGTACGTAACTTTAAACAAATATCTGGAATGGATATTTCTCCAACATGCGCAGACAAATCTCAGCAATAGCGTGGACAACCACATTACCGGAGAGCGTTGACAAATGCTGGAGTACGTTCAGTTCTTTGGTTGAAAGAATTATTAATCTTAATTGTCCCGGCGAACGAAAGAAAGGAAACAATCGTCCGCTGTGGAAAAACCGCGAACTTCAGGTCTCATTTAAAGGAAGAAATTACACATGGAATCGGTTTCCAGGCATGGCGAGTATCGAACACTTGCAGTAATACAAACAACAACGGGTGTCTGTAAGGTTGAGACAAACCAACTCCGAAGGAACTATGAGCTAACCATACTACAGAACTCTTTGAAGCGTCCCAAGGTTCTATACGGTTAGATACGCAATAACAAAAGAAATCGTAACCTAATTCCAGGGCCGCAGTCCCAAAATGAAGTACTGGAGAGAGATAATCAAACGAAAACCTCAGTCCTCTCTAGCTTTTTCGGTCGTTATTCACTCATGAAATAAATCCTCCTCCGCTCCTTTACCCAGGACAACTGCAAAATTTGGAAACATTTGCACTAGAAAATAATCTTCACTGCTCATCCACAATGATAAGAGCATAATTACTCCGCCTAAAGCCTGCCAAGTCACCCGGTGCAGATTGAATTCATCCTCATGCCCTTCGAGAATTGGCTGATGTATTGTGCAAGCCGGTGTCGATATTTCAAAAGTCCAAGGAAGAAGGGGAACTACCACAGCAATGAAAAACTGTCCTTATCTCCCCGATCCACAGTGGAGCGTCCAGGCTTGCGTTGGAAAAGTACTGTCCCATTAGTTTAATCTGCGTTTTGTGCAAATTCACGGAAAAACCTACGAAGAGACATGCAATGAAGTAGCTGGAGCAGCAGAAAATATTATGTGCTGCCCAGAATGGCTTCGGCCCCCGTCATTCATGCCTTAAGAGTGGTCTTTACTAGTGGGAAAATGGCCTTTGCCTTGTTCAAATTTATTCCCAGAAAGAAGTGTTTCACTTATCTAATATCTTTTGTTTTAACCTATTGACAATATGACAATCTCTTTATTCGCCAACGTACTATTGACGTAGCTAATGGGTTATTTTGGCTTATCTACGGCCTCATCGGCATCCCGACTGGCCACTGGGATATCGTCAATATAAGCACCAACAAAATGAGGGCAAGCAAAACACAATTAATTAAAAAGTTGAAAGTGTGTGGGAAAGTTCGGAAACCAAATGGCATACGAAGGAATTCAGAAAAGCCAAAATGTGTCCTCAATATTGTATTGGGGACGTTTTCATGTGCAATCGGAATTGGGTGAAAAGCCCGGACCAAATCGATCTCGACAAATGGTTTTGCCAAAGATATCTGTGGCAAAGTCTTGTAAGATTGGGAACAGGGTACTGGTCAGGCAAAGTGATATTTGTTAGGGCCCTGTTCTCGCCGCAAATTCACCAATCAGCTGTCTATTATTTATAAACCACGCTCTATGGAGATGCCCAGAGATTATCAGCCTGCCTAATACTCTCTAGTTGCAACACGTGATCCAATTCAGTTTAGGCAGTCGTAAGACGGGTGGGAGCAGGATGGCAGGGACGAGAGAAAACAAGAGGACCGGTTGATTTGATATGATAAACAATAGCATGGAGCATTGAGGAGTCATAAAAATGGGGCTTATTGAGACTAGGATATTTGGCCAAAAGTTTCCAAAATGGACAGATATTTTGGTTCAAGGACAGAAAGACGGTTGGAAGCTGGGGATGAGTGAAAACCTTAGACGGAGAGGGTAGTGGCGCGATCATGAAGGTAAAGATGCTGTCTGACCGAATTTATGGTCGTTGCGATTATTTGCCAAGTACCGTCGACTGTAGTTTGTATTACGTCCTTCGTTATGGTCATCCACCATCCCTCAACTGTCCGTAGGCTTCTGTTTCGTCAAAATCACCTTACTTAACTGACCATGAGTACGCGGTTTGGGCAGTGGCTTGCTTAGGGATAGTAAACTGATGGACAACTTTATATGAAACAATTTTTTGAAGCTATCGTAGTCCGGGATGTTAGTGTCATTAAATCTTGCAATTTAATCGGTCGTCAGATTGATACTTTACGGCTTTCCATGACCAAATTTGGTACGAATGCCGAAAATTGTCAGAAAAATGCACTTAGGGGCGAAACCTTGGCCATTACTTTGCTCGTTGCGCATTTTATGGTTCTCTCATTGCCCTATCTCGTATTACGTACATGTTGTCCTAGTTTTTATCTTCATCCGTCAAGTACAGTCGACTAGCTGGTAGTTCAACGTCCGCTGCTAACATCCGCGGCCCTCTACATGCGTAATCTTTGGTTATTTTTGTGCCACTTCATGTCTATTGCCGGTGATGATGATGCTCATGATGCCGATGTTTGTGAGAAGGATGAGAATGATGCATATGATGTTAATGATTTTGATGATATTGACGATGATGATGATGATGATGATGAGGATGTTGATGATGGTGATGTTTACGATAGTTTAGATAGTACTGCTGCTGTTGATGATGATTATAATGGAGCTAATACTGACGATGATGAGATTGTCGATAATGATGACGATGACGATGGTGATGAGGATTATTGTATTGTTAAGGATAATGATGAGGATGATGATGATGTTGATGATGATTATGATAATGAGGATGATGATGATGATGATGATGATGATGATGATGATGATGGTGATGATGACGATAGTTAAAGATAATGCTGCTGCTGTTTATGATGATTATAATGGAGCTATTGCTGACGATGATGATGATGGTGATGACGGTGACGACGATGATGATGATAGAGAAGATTACGCTGCCGATTCCGATTATTTTGATTATGATGATGCTAAGAATGATGAAGATGATTATGATTATTATGATAATGAAGATGATGACGATGATGATAATGATGATCGTGTATATAATGATGATTATTATGATTTTGACGATGATTATGATGCTGCTGATGATGATGATGATGATGTTTATGAAGAGAATCGCATTGTCGTTTACGATGACGATGATAATGATGATTATTATTATAACTATGATGATGATTATGATGACGATGATGATGATGTGGATGATTAAGATTCTTATGATAATGATCATGTTGATGAAAGTCATGATGATGATGATGATGATGATGATGATGATGATGATGATGATGATGATGAGATGATGATGATGATGATGATGATGATGATGATGATGATGATGATGATGATGATGATGATGATGATGATGATGATGATGATGATGATGATGATGATGATGATGATGATGGTGATGGTGATGATGATGATGGTGATGATGACGAAGCTGATAATGATGATGACGATGGTAATTAAGGTAATGATGATGACCTCGTATTTGTTTATGATACGGTTATAATGATCGTGATGCTGATGTTTATGATGACGATAATGTTGAAAGTGTTAAGAATGACTTCGTTGATGATGATCATGATGATGATAATGATATATATGTGATGATGAATTTGATGTCGATGATAGAAGTGATGATGATGACGACGATGACGATGAAGATGTTGATGATTATGTTCGTGACGAAAATGATAATTATACTCAAAATGATGACGATGATGATAATGACAATGATGATGGTGATGATCATGATGCCGATGTTTGTGAGAAGTATGAGGATGATGTTAATGATTTTTATGATGTTGACGATGATGATGATAATAATAATAATAATAATAATAATAATAATAATAATAATGAGGATGATGATGGTGAGGATGATGATAGTGATGATGATAGTGAAGATTATGCTGCTGCTGATGATGCTGAGGATAACGATAATGATTATGATGATGCCGACGACACTAATGGGAGTCTAAAATGGACACCTCTGGCGTTTTTGCCTTAGTAGCCCGCAATCACCATCCTCATCGTTGATGTGCACGGGGCTCGAACTAGCGACGATTTGGTGGTAGTGCAACGCTCTACTGACTGCCACAGGAACACGACGATTTGCTTATTTCGATTGTGTATGTTAACAGTGTCAGATTGGCGTTCCAGAATAGGTTAGCTGGATCACATATTTCGTTGTGCCTTGGGGCTCACAATTGAGCACCACAAGCATCCACAGGCTCTTTAATGATACAGACAGAATTATATTGCCTGCATATTAAAGGGAGACCGAAAGGGCCACTTCGGGCCTATCAGCCGTTATCAGTATCATAATCAGTATATTTTGAGGGAGATGTAGGTGAGTCACCTTTGAATTCCCTATTTGTACATGCGAGTTGTGGTATAAAAAATAGTATCTCGATATGTTTTTTAGACCAATTGATATGAGCCAACTGGCTGGAACATAGTTGAAAAAGAGCAGACAGTGAATATTCAGGAGAAAAAACTGTCGCCCTTGGGGAGGGGGTCCAATGGGGGCATCGCGGAGGTCATATGAATCAGCACCGAAGTGCGGAAAGTGCAGCCAGATGCTCCCTTGCTGATTGCAGAGTCCGTTGATTGATTTCAAACGCGGACATCTCCGCCCAGATCACCCTCGGTACGTTGCGGTTAAAACCAGGGGAGAACGTTCATACACCACATGGACGATTTCCACCAGGTCCAGCTGATGCGAACACTCACGGTGTCACCAAGGTGTGCAAATAATTAAGCAGCGAAGACCTTGGGGACCTCAGCATGGGAGTTATGGGAAAGAACTATTTCTCAAATATAGCTAATAGTATCCTAAATACCTTATTTTCTGATGTCACTCTTGCAGCTTTCAGTTCGTTTTGTAGCTCGCACCATTAAGTTGATCTAACTTTCGCTTAACAACCTCCAAGGAGTCCGACATAACAACATCCAGAGGAAGATCCTTCCAAGCTTCAATTAGTCTTTTGGAGAAGAAGTACTTCCGAGTGTCTAGCCTTGCTCCAGTCACATGTACTTTCAGAGGATGACCTCTCAAGTTCGTTTTTGTTGCTCACTCGAAGAAATCACCAGGGACGAGACAACAGTCCTAGACGCGTAGTATGCGGAATGTTTGCCTTTTTGAAGTCGATATAGATTGCGCGCACCATATTTCCTCTATCGACCGCCTCAGTCCAACGTTCTAAACAGTAGAGCAAATTTGTGACGCAGAATCTTCCTCTACGGAAACCGTGCTGGACCTTGGAAAGCAGTTGGCTGTGTTCTAGAAATTGCATTACTTGTTGCTTTATTATTTTTCCATGATTTTGCAGAAAACTGAAGTTAAGGCTGTCCAGTCGATAATTGTTTGCAGAGACCCGGCTTCCACCCTTATAGAGCGGCGTAATCCATGCAGATTTCCAGTCAACTGGTAGACTTCCCGTCTGGAAGGATGTTTGGAAAAGCGTAGAGAGTGGTTTTGCCAGTTCTCTTGTGAGCTCTTTCAACAGCTTAGCAGGTACTTCATCGGGACCCGGTGACTTAGATTCCTTTAACCCCAAAAGTTCCTTGAGGACAATAGTCTCGGTGAAATGAAGCGTCTCGGATATAGTATCTATTTCGAAGTCATCGGGAGGGTAATCGTATCTCGTTTCCTTTGTGAAAAGACCGGAAAAATTCCGAAAGATGATCAGCCTTCGCACTGTCTTCAGTAATGTCTATACCCTCGGTGGTCCTCAGCAGGGGTATCGGATCCTTGTTCCATGTATTCTGCCTGAGGTAACCGTAAAGCAGTTTCGGGTTTGCGGTGGCCCGGTTCAGCAGGTCCACTTCGAAATCCTGTCTTGTTCTAACAATAAGGCCCTTGACCCGATTTCTCTGCATTTTGTACGCATTTAAAGATGCAGGAGTTTCGTCCGTAAGTTATTTTTTCCACAATCTTTGCTTTTTGTTAACTTCGAGTTTGAAGGCCTGCGTAAGCCATCGCGGTCTGTTCGCTAACCTTTTTCTCAAAATCGGACAGTGATTTTCCATGAGCCTGTGCAGTATGTCTCGGAACGTTTCCCAGTCCTCGGTCATGTTTCCAACGAATAAAAGTCCCACTGAGTGCGCGTGAGTTTGGCCCTCATTCCACCGAAATTGCCTTGCCATATATTCCTTCTGACTGTAGTGGGTCTTTTTGGTATAGAAAATAGTGAGTACTCACATCGCAGTACCACGTGGTCGCTTTTACCTAGCGGCGGTAGACATGACACTTCGTCGATGATGTCCTGCGACTTCGTGAGAACAAGGTCCAGGCAATTGGCCTGTTATCCTTCGCACACCCTTGTTGGAAATATGACGTGCTGTGTGAGAAGTAGCTTTAGCGTCGTGCTCAGAAGACAACCGTCAAAGGCTAGATCAGAACTATGTGCGTAGGCCGAGCTCCAGTCGATGTGAGGCGCATTGAAGTCACCCATGATCAGGATATCCAACCATGTAGCAATCTTTTCAAGCTCCTCTAACAGGTAAGCATCGGCTACGGGGTCTCTTCTCGGTGGACGGTAGACTGTCAGGACATCTAAACGTGATGGACCTGGCACTTTTATGGATAGCCATATCACCTTGGAAGTAGACGTGAGTTAATAAGTTTTGTCTAAAACTGTAAGTTCGCTGTTCACGTATGTGAGTACGCCGCCTCCTTGATGCCCTTTCCTGTCGTTTCTAAAAAGTTGGTAGCCAGCCATAGTTACCTCCCAGTCGTCCACATGTTGGGACAACCAAGTTTCTTTTAGGGAAATTATATCAGCAGATAGATCGCAGACATGAATCTTAAGCTCTTCGAGCTTCGATAGCATACTATGTGCATGAATGTTTGTTTTCGGTTTGCCTGGGAAAGTGCTTACGGTCGGGCGCGAGCCCCCGTTTACTGGGCCGACAGCGTGGATATCCGGAATGGGCCTCTCCAGGGGGAGAACAATGGACGACGGATCACTTGGTTGTTGTAAATAACCAATTTGTTTCCCCTTCGCTGAGCCGCCGTCTCAACTCGATGACAAGTTGATGGCGTTTGTTCCGCTTCTTCAGGTGAGAAGTCCTGTTGAAAAAAACTCTAGTGTTTGAGTTTTTAACTTAAAGTGCCTAGACAGAATGAGACTGGCGCCCTGGTTACTGATCAAGATAACTTTTAGAGGCCTAGGACGTGTTGATTCAGATTGGCTCTCGGGCCATTTTCCAATGCGGAAGGCTTTTTCCATTTCAATCGATGTATTGGGTTCCAGCATATTGTTCAAAAGTTCATGAAAGTGGTTCATGTCTTCGGAATATCGGTCTACTGGTGTTGTAGCTGTTGATTCAGGTAGTCCCTGTATTACGAAACCTTTTTTTCTGTCAGTGGCATTTTGTGTACCTACGACGCTATTTTCCACTATCTGGTGGGAAGGTTTCACGTTGCGCACTGGTGATGATGGAGCAGATGCTGATTGGCTATGTGTTGGCTTTGATCCGTTTTTTTGGTTTTGGCGAAGTCCACGGCTTCAACGATTTTGAATCGCAGGTGGTAGTTCCGATTGGGGAATCAATACTACTGCTTATGCTTGGTGTGTATCTCAGCATTTCCTGTGTCGGGCAAGACAATGGTTGAAGCCCCTTGTTCGAGCTTTCTTTAGGCATCTCTCGAAGTCGGTTGCCCATTAACGTTTTCCTTCTTGGTGTCAGATTTGCGTTTTGGAAGGTTTTTTAGGCGAACTCTTTTTGTCCTGCGCCATTGCTACTTGTGCGGTAGCCGTAGCAGCTGCCAAAGTTGTTGTTGGGATACCCTTTGATTGAGTATTAATGGTTTTGATCCTGGTAAGTCACTCAGTGGACTCCTGAGTGACATCTAATGCCTTAGAGGTGCCTTTTAACGCAGATTGTATTTTTATTATCTCATCCTCGAGGTGGTTTAGCTTCATGGACAGTTTCTGACAGCCACCTTAAATGGCAGTGCCGTCAATAGAGTGAATATTAATTTAAGAGAGCGCCCGCCGCCGTGATGAGGTGGTCAAATAGTTAACGAGCGTCACCATGGCGTGGGTGGTTGCGGGCTCAATCCCGGTTTGCGGCATGACTTTTTGAATTCTTGTGTGGTGAGTTACGAACTAACGAGTGGTTAGGTTTAGGTTTAGGTTACACTACCAGCGGTTTTACACAAGCAGTATATAAATTATCTACTCCGCATTTTTTAAAAATTAATAAAAGCCCTCGGAACGCTCTTACCTACGTCTGCTAGTGGAAGTTTTTGAAAGTATTTGTTATAACGAGTTACTCGATATAAATTTCACAATCAGTTAGACAGAATATGGATAATGAATGACTCAGTCTGTTTTGTAGATACTCTTCAGAAAGCCTGACGAGCAATTAGAGACTGGATTGGACTGATAGGTTGTGTAGGCCAAGCCAAGATTTTCGGCAGGGTGCTCGATTTGGAGAACTCGCCTGGTCAAACAATGAGGGTTCCGAAGGCAACTGGATGGAAGATTCAATTAATTCATTCAATAATTTGAAGCAATTAATGTCTGTGGACTGTTTGTTTCAGTGCAAAGACTCGATTAAAATCGGTCTTCTTGCTGCTAAAAATTTACACCGCGCGGTACCGGTTCAGTTCAGCAATATCCATTGTCATCATTGCGGTGCACGTGGCTCAATCTCGCGACCTTTTGGTTGAAGTGCAACGCTCTACCAACTTCCCTGCGAGCACCAACAATTGCCGTTGTCGATTGGTTATATTAACAATGTCAGATGTGCCTTCCAGGAGAGGTTAAATGGATCACATCTTTCGTTGCGCCTTGGGGCTCACTCCGGAGCTCTTCCTGCAGCCGATTACTGTCTAATGATTTAGAACGAATCATATTTCCTACAAAGTAAAGGGAGTCTGAAAAGGCCACTTCTGGCTTACGTGCCATTACCAGCAAGCTGAAACCATTATCATCGTTGTGGTGCACGCGGCTCGAACTCGCGACCTTTTGGTCGAAGTGCAACGCTCTACCAACTTCCACAGGAGCATGATGACTTGCCGGTTTCGATTGGGTAGATTAAAAATTTCAGATGACCGTTCCAGGATAGGTTAGCTCGATCACATATTCCGTTGCACCTTGGACCACACCATTGAACACCACAAGCATCCGCAGACTCTCTAATGATATAGACAGAATCATATTACTGGTCTATTAGCCATTTTCAACCCTCCATAACCATCCTCATCGTTGCATTGCACGCGGCTCGATATCGTGCCCCATTTGATCAAAGTGCAACCATCTACCAACGTCCACACGAGCACGAGGACATGCCAGTTTCGATTTGGTATATAAGCAATGTCAGATGGGCCTTGCAGTATAAGATAGATGAACCACATCTTTCGTTGTTCCTTGGGTTCACTCTTGAGCCGACAAAGTAAAGCGAGTCTTAAATTGGATCTTCTGGCTTATTTGCAACTATCAGCCAGCCATAACGAACCTCAGCTTTCCGGTGCACATGGATGGAACTTGCGATGTTTGTGATCGACATGCAATGCGCTTCCAGCTACCACAGGAGCATGATGACTTGCTGGATTCGATTAGATATATTAAGAATGTCGTATGGGCGTTGCAGGATTGGTTAGATGGATCACATATTTCGTTGTGCCTTGATGCACAAACATGACCACCACAAGCATCCACAGAATTTCTAACTTTATAGACAGAATCATATTGCTGACAAAGTAAAGGAAGTCTGAAATGGCCACTTCTGGCGTTTTAGCCATTATTAGCCAGCAATTACTATCCTCACCGTTGCCATGCACGAGGCTCGAACTCGCGACCTTTTGGTCGAAGTGCAACGCTCTACCAACTTCCACAGGAGCATGATGACTTGCCGGTTTCGATTGGGTAGATTAAAAATTTCAGATGACTGTTCCAGGATAGGTTAGCTCGATCACATATTCCGTTGCACCTTGGACCACACCATTGAACACCACAAGCATCCGCAGACTCTCTAATGATATAGACAGAATCATATTACTGGTCTATTAGCCATTTTCAACCCTCCATAACCATCCTCATCGTTTGCATTGCACGCGGCTCGATATCGTGCCCCATTTGATCAAAGTGCAACCATCTACCAACGTCCACACGAGCACGAGGACATGCCAGTTTCGATTTGGTATATAAGCAATGTCAGATGGGCCTTGCGGTATAAGATAGATGAACCACATCTTTCGTTGTTCCTTGGGTTCACTCTTGAGCCGACAAAGTAAAGCGAGTCTTAAATTGGATCTTCTGGCTTATTTGCAACTATCAGCCAGCCATAACGAACCTGAGCTTTCCGGTGCACATGGATGGAACTTGCGATGTTTGTGATCGACATGCAATGCGCTTCCAGCTACCACAGGAGCATGATGACTTGCTGGATTCGATTAGATATATTAAGAATGTCGTATGGGCGTTGCAGGATTGGTTAGATGGATCACATATTTCGTTGTGCCTTGATGCACAAACATGACCACCACAAGCATCCACAGAATTTCTAACTTTATAGACAGAATCATATTGCTGACAAAGTAAAGGAAGTCTGAAATGGCCACTTCTGGCGTTTTAGCCATTATTAGCCAGCAATTACTATCCTCACCGTTGCCATGCACGAGGCTCGAACTCGCGACCTTTGGTCGAAGTGCAACGCTCTACCAACTTCCACAGGAGCATGATGACTTGCCGGTTTCGATTGGGTAGATTAAAAATTTCAGATGACTGTTCCAGGATAGGTTAGCTCGATCACATATTCCGTTGCACCTTGGACCACACCATTGAACACCACAAGCATCCGCAGACTCTCTAATGATATAGACAGAATCATATTACTGGTCTATTAGCCATTTTCAACCCTCCATAACCATCCTCATCGTTGCATTGCACGCGGCTCGATATCGTGCCCCATTTGATCAAAGTGCAACCATCTACCAACGTCCACACGAGCACGAGGACATGCCAGTTTCGATTTGGTATATAAGCAATGTCAGATGGGCCTTGCAGTATAAGATAGATGAACCACATCTTTCGTTGTTCCTTGGGTTCACTCTTGAGCCGACAAAGTAAAGCGAGTCTTAAATTGGATCTTCTGGCTTATTTGCAACTATCAGCCAGCCATAACGAACCTGAGCTTTCCGGTGCACATGGATGGAACTTGCGATGTTTGTGATCGACATGCAACGCGCTTCCAGCTACCACAGGAGCATGATGACTTGCTGGATTCGATTAGATATATTAAGAATGTCGTATGGGCGTTGCAGGATTGGTTAGATGGATCACATATTTCGTTGTGCCTTGATGCACAAACATGACCACCACAAGCATCCACAGAATTTCTAACTTTATAGACAGAATCATATTGCTGACAAAGTAAAGGAAGTCTGAAATGGCCACTTCTGGCGTTTTAGCCATTATTAGCCAGCAATTACTATCCTCACCGTTGCCATGCACGAGGCTCGAACTCGCGACCTTTTGGTCGAAGTGCAACGCTCTACCAACTTCCACAGGAGCATGATGACTTGCCGGTTTCGATTGGGTAGATTAAAAATTTCAGATGACTGTTCCAGGATAGGTTAGCTCGATCACATATTCCGTTGCACCTTGGACCACACCATTGAACACCACAAGCATCCGCAGACTATCTATTGATATGGACAAAATCATATTGCTGAAAAAGTAAAGGGAGACTGAAATGGCCATTTCTGGCCTAATTGGCCTTTTCAGCCCTCCATAACCATCCTTATCGGTGCACGCGGTTCGAACTCGCACCCCATTTGATCGAAGTGCTACCCTCTACCAACGTCCACATGAGCACGATTACTTGCCAATTTTGATTGGGGTTATTAGCAATGTCAGATGGGCTTTGCGGTATAAGATAGATAAATCACATCTTTCGTTGTTCCTTTGGTTCACTCAAGAGCCCCACCAGCAGCCGCAGACTTTCTAATGGTATAGGCAGAATCATATTGCCGACAAAGTAAAGGGAGACTTAAATGGCCGCTCCTGGCTTACTTGCAACTTTCAGCCAGCCATAACCAACCTCAGCTTTCCGGTGCACATGGATGGAACTTGCGATGTGTGTGATCGAAGTGCAACGCGCTTACAACTCCCACAGGAGCAGGATGACTTGCAGGTTTCGATTGGGTATATTACTAATGTCAGATGGGCGTTGCAGGATAGGTAAGATATATCAAATATTTTTCCTTGTGGCTTGGGGCACACACATGAGCACCTCACGCATCAGCAGACTGTCTAATGATATATCCAGGATCATATTGCGACAGATTAAATTGAAACTGAAATGGCCATTTCTGGCCTATTAGCCATTATCAGCCAGCAATAACCAACTTCATCGTTGCGGTGCACGAAGCTCGAACTCACGACGATTTGGTTGACGTGCAACCCTCTACCAACTTCTATACGAACACGACGATTTATCAGTTTCGATTTGGTATATTAACAATGTCAGGTGGGCGTTCCATGATAGGTTAGATGGCCCACATATTTCGTTGTGCTTTAGGGCTCACGCTTGAGCACCACAAGCATCCGCAGACTGTCTAATGATATAGACAGGATCATATTGCCGACTTATTTAAGGGAGACTGAAATGGCCACTTCTGGCCTTTTAACCATTAGCAGCTAGCCATAACCAACCTCAGCCTTGCGGTGTACAATGGTTGAACGCGCGTCCTTTTTGATCGAATTGCAACGCGCTACCAACTTCCGTACAAAAACGACGAATTGCCTGTTTCGATTGGGTATATTAGCAATGTCAGCTCGGAGCTCCAGGATAGGTTAAAAAGACCACATATTCCGTTGCAACTTGGGGCTCACGCTTGAGCATCAAAAGCATCCGCAGACTGTCTAATGATATATCCAGAGTCATTTTGCCGACATAGTAAAGGAAGACTGAAATGGCCACTTCTGGCCTAAAAGCCCTTATAAGCCAGTAATATCCATACTACTCGTTTCCGTGCAGAAGGCTCGAACTTGCGACGTATTTTATCAAGGGACAACACTCTTCCAACTTCTATATGAAAAGGAAGATGGGGCCGGTTTCGATTGGGTATGTTTAAAGGTCAGATGAGCGATCAACCGTGTGTTAGAGGACTCAGTCTTCCCGTTGTGCCTTGGGGCCCTCTTTAGATCGCAAACAACAGTTGTATAATGCCTATTGATATAGACAGTATGATATACCGACAACGAAAAGGGAGATTTAAATAGCCACTACGGGCTTACAAACCATCATCCGCCAGCCATAGACAACGCCAGCGTTGCGTTGCACAAGGCTCGAACTCGCGACGTATTTGATCGAAAAGCAACGCTTTACTAACGGCTACACGTGCACCAAGAATCGCTGGTTGCGATTAGTTATGATAACCAGGTCAGATGGGCGATAAATTATAAGTTAGAGGACTCCCTCTTTTCGCTGCGCCTCGGGCCTATCTCTAAAACCCAAAAAATGCCGTCAAATAGCCTGTGCTATTGACAGAACCATATTGCTGACAACGAAAAGGGAAACTTGAATGGCAACTTCTGGCTTAATAGCAACCATCCAACAGCCAAAGCCATCGCCAGCGTTGCGCTGTACAAGGCTCGATCTTGCGAAGTATTTGATCGAAATGCAATGCTCTACCAACTGCCCCACGAGCACGATGACTTGCCGGTTTCGATTTGGTATTTTTTAAAATCCTATACGGGCCCACACCTATGTGTCAGAGGACTCAGTCCACCAGTTGTGCCTTGAGGCACTCTCTGAAGCCCCAAAACCAGTTTCATAATGCCTAGAGATATAAAAATTATCATATTACCGAAAAAGAAGAGGGAGACTGGAATGGCCACCTATGGCTTATAAGCCATCATCCGCCAGCCATGGACATCGCCAGCAACGCTCTAGAATCTGCCCCACGAGTGCGACCACTTGCCGGTTTCGATTGGTATGATAACAAGGTCAGATTGGCGATCAACCATGTGTTCGATGACTCCTTCTTTCTGGTGTGCATTGAACCTATCTCAAGAGCATAACAGAGGACGCAGAATTGCTTGTGATATTTACAGAACCTTACTGTCGTCATCAAAATCGAGACTGAAATGGCCACCTTCGGCTTACTAACCATTATCCGCCAGCCATATCCATTGCAAGCGATGCCTTGCACAAGGATCGAACTCGTGACGTATTTGGTCAAAGTGCAATGCTCTACCAACTGCCCTACGAGCACGATGACTTGCCGATTTCGATTGGGATATTTTAAATATGGAAGATGGGTGCACGCCAATGTGTTATAGGACTCTGTCTTCCCGTTATGCCTTGGCGTACTCTCTAGAGCCCAAAAAGTAATTTCAGAATGCCTAGTGCTATAGACAATATCATATTACTGACAGCGAAAACAAAGTCTTGAATGACCACTTCTGGCTTATTAGCAGTCATCCGCCAGTCATAGCCATTGTCAGCGTTGGTTGCACAAGGCTCGAACTCGCGACGTATTTGATCGAAGTGCAATGCTCTACCAAATTCCCTACAAGCATAATGACTGGCCAATTTCGATTGGGTATTTTAACAATGTAAGACGGGCTTAGGCCAACGTGTTAGAGGACTCAGTCTTCCCTTTGTTCCTTGGCACAGTCTCTATAGCCAAAACATCAGTTATAGAAAGCCTAGTGCTATAGACAATATACTATTACTGACAACGAAATGAGAGTCTTGAATGGCCACTTCTGACTTTTAAACCATCATGCGCATCCATAGACATCCCGAGCGTTGACTTGCACAAGGCTCAAAATTGCGACGTATTTGATCAAAGTGCAACGCTCTACCAACTGCCCATCACGCACGATGACGGGCCGATTTCGATTGGGTATTTTAACAATGTAAGACGGGCTTAGGCTAACGTGTTAGAGGACTCAGTCTTCCCTTTGTGCTTTGGCGCAGTCTCTAGAGCCCAAACAGCAGTTATAGAATGCCTAGTGCTATAGATAATAGCATGTTACTGACAACGAAAGGGGAGTCTTGAATGGCCCCTTCTGACATTTAAGTCATCATGCACCAGCCATAGACATCCCCAGCGTTGCTTTTAACAGCGCTCGAACTCGCGACTTATTTGATCAAGGTGTAACGTTCTACCAGCTGCCCAACGAACACGATGACCTGCCAGATTCGATTGGATATTTATCAATGAAAGACGGGCGCACACCAGTGTATTAGAGGACTCAGTCCTCCCGTTGTGCCTTGAGGCTCTCTCCTTAGACAAAACAGCAGTTGTAGAATGCCTTGTGATATAGAAAATATTATATGACTGTAAACGAAAAGGGAGTCTTGAATGGGCACTTCTAGCTTATTAGCCAATTTCCACCAGCAATAGACCTCGCCAGCGTTGCCTTGCACAAGGCTCGAACTTCCAACGTATATGGTCGAATTTCAACGCTCTTCCTACTCCCTTACGAGCATGAAGACTTGCCGGTTTTGATTGGGTAATTTAACAATGTAAGACTGGTGAACACAATTTTTTTAGAGGATTCAGTCCTCCGGTTGTGCCTTGAGGCTCTCTCTAGAGTACAAACAGCAGTTGTGGAATGCATAGTGATATAGACAATATCATATAATCAACATTGAAAAGGGAGTCTGGAATGGCCAATTCTTGCTTTCTAGCCATCATCTGCCAGCCATAGACATCGACAGCATTGCGTTGCACAAGGCCCAACCTCCCGATGTATTTTGTCGAAGTAAAATACTCTTTCAACGGCCCCACGAGCACGATAACTTTCCAGTTATAATTGGGTATGTTAACAAGGACCGATGGGCGATCAACCATGTATTAGTGGACTCTCACTTTTCGGGGTACCTTAAGCCTCCCTCTAAAACCCAACAGAGGCCGTAGAATTGCTTGTGACATTAACAGAACCATTTTGCCGTCAACAAAATTGAGACTGAAATGGCCGATTCTAGCTAACTAGCCATCATCCGCCAGCCATAGAAATCGCCAGCGTTGCGTTACACAAGGCTGGAACTAGCGACGTATTAGTTCGAAGTGCATGCTCTACCGACTGCCCCAAGAGCACGAAAAATTGCCATTTCCGATTGGGTATGTTAACTAGGTCAGATGGGTGATCAATCAGGTGTTAGAGGACTGTTTCTTTTCGGTGTGCCTTTGGCCTCTCTCTAAAACAACACAGAGGCCGTAGAATTGCTTGTGATAATGACAGAGCCATTTTGCTGCCAACGAAATGAAGACTTGAATGGCCACATCCGGCTTACAAGCCATCATCCGCCAGCCATAGACATTGCCAGCTTTGCATTGCACAAGGCTCGAAACCACGACGTATTTGATCGAAGTGCAGTGGTCTACCACCAGTACGAAGAATAGCCGGCTTCGATTTCATATGTTAACAATGTTAGACGGGTGCACACCAATGTGTTAGACAACTCAGTCTTCCCATTGTGCCTTGGGGCACTCTCTAGAGCCCAAACATTAGTTTTTGAATGCCAATTGATATAGACAATATCATATTACCGACAACGAAAAGGGGGTGTTTAATGGCCACTTCTGGCCTACTAGCCATCATCCACCAGCCATAGACACCGTCATCATTGCGCTTAAAATGGCTCGAACTCGCAACGTACTAGATCGAAGTGACATGCTCTACCAACTGCCCTACGAGCTCCATTACTTGCGGGTTTTGATTGGGTATTTTAACAACGTGAGACGGGCGCACACGCATATGTTACAGAACTCTCGCTTTTTGGTGTGCCTTGGGCATTTCTCTAGAACCAGAATGGGGCCGTCGAATTGCTTGTGCTATTGACAGAACCATATTGCCAACAACGAAAAGGAAGACTTGATTGGCCACATCTGGCCTTCTAGCCATCATCCGCGAGACATAGCCATCGCCGGAGTTGGGTTGCACAAGGATCGAACTCGCGACTTAATTGATTGAAGTTAAACGCTGTACTAACTGCCCCACCAGCGCGAAGACTTGCCGATTTCGATTGGGTATTTTAACAAGGCTCAACGGCACTAGGTATTACTATAATAAACCGGGTAGCGCCCAGCTGACATGCTAATAGAACCAATCAAAAAGGAAAATACATTGTGCTCGTGTGGCAGTAGGTAGGTCATTGCACTTCGATCAAAAACGCAAAGAGTTTGAGACTCTGCACTGCGACGTTGGGGTAGGTTATGGGCCCCTGATTATGGCTAATAAGCCGGAAGTGGCCATCCCAGTCTCCATTTTTGTTTTCAGTAATACGATTATGTCTATGTTACTAGGCTGTCTTTGGTGGTGATGGGGTTATACAGTGAGCCGCAAGGCACAACGGGACAAGTGAGTCCTCTACCACATCGGAGAGCGCCCAGGGGGCATGGTTTATATACCCAATCAAAATGGATAGTCATCCTGCTCCTTTAACATTTGGAAGAGCATCAAACGTTTACAAAAATCGTCGCGAGTTGAATTTTTGCGCACCACAACGCTAGGGTTAATTATGGCTGGCTCATAATGGGTAATAAGCCAGAAGTGCCCATCCCAGTCATTATTTTCTTTTTTGCAATACCATTCGGTTTATTTCACAAGTCTGTCTTTGCTGGTGATGGGGCTGTACAGTAAGTCCCAAAGCACAAACGGGCGAGTGAGTCCTCTATAATATCGGAAAGCGCACATCTGTCATGGTTAATATGCCCAATCAAAACCGGCAGATTTTCGTGCTCATATGGAAGTTGGTCGAGCATTGTACTTCGAGCAGATACGTCGCGAGTTCGAGCCTCGTGCACTACAATGATGAGGATCGTTATGGATGCCTGATTATGTCTATCAGGCCAGAACTGGTTATTTCAAACTCCCTTCAATTTGTCAGCTACATGATTTTGTCTTTACCATGAGACAGTATTCGTGTGCTGGTAGTGCTCTAGAGTGAGCCCCAAGGCATTACTAAAGGAGTGATCCATCTAACCTGTCGGTAGCACCCATCTGATAATGTTAATATACCCAATCAAAACCGGCAGGTTTTTTTGCTGTTATGGTACTCGGTAGAGCATCGCATATTAATCAAAAATGTCGAGAATTCGAGCCTCGGGCACCGCAACACTGGGGTAGGTTATGGCTGGCGAATGATGGCTATTTGGCCAGAACTGGCCATTTCATTTTGCTGTCACTTTTATATAGTGATGTGATTCGTGCAGATTTACAATCTGCAGGTAGCGTGCCGGCTTCGAACGAGGTTTGGAAAAATATGGACAATGGTTTGGCCAGTTCCGCAGCGAGTTCCTTTAGTAAATTTGGTGGTATATCATCTTTACCCGGTGATTTAGACTCATTTAGAGCGAGCAGCTCTTTATGAACATTTGCATCGTTTAAAGATACAGCCTCTTTTGTTGGACCCTCATTTAGGTCGAAGTTGGGAGGGTTAAGTGCACGTTCACTCGTAAAGATGGATTTAAAGAATTCTGAAAGGTGCTCAGATTTTGCTCTATCCTCACTAATCTCTAGGTTTTCGCTAGTCTTTAGTAAGGGAACTGGGTTCCTGTTACGCGTTCTCCTTCCAATGTAGTTGTAGAATAACTTCGGATTTTCTACTGCACGGTTCAACAGGTCTTTATCGAAGTCTTTTCGTGTCCTGAGAATAAGTCGCTTAACTTTGTTTCTTTGTACCTTGTACGCGTTTATGGACGCAGGATTCTCATCAGCGAGTGATTTCTTCCACAACCTCCGCTTTTTATTCACTTCTTTTTTTAACGTTTGAGTCAGCCACTGGGGTCTGTTATCCAGTCTCTTACGTAAAATCGGGCAGGGGATGCTGAAGAGAATATGCAATAATTCCCTGAACCATTCCCAATCCTCAGCCATATTGCCGGAAAAAGCTGATTCCCAGTTGATTTTGTTGAGTTGAGTCTTCATTTGATCAAAGTCACCATGCCAAATGTTTCTTCGAAAGCTGGTGGGCTGTTCAGGCACCGAAAGCATTGAATAGTCCCAGTGAAGTACGATGTGGTCACTCCGACCTAGGAGAGGTAGGACAGGTAGGAGACATCGCACCTCATCAATGCTATCTAGCGATTTCGTAAACACCAGATCTAAACAGTTTGAATGCTGTCCCTCCTGCACCCTCGTTGGAAAAAAGACGTGCTGAGTAAAGAATGACCTCAGTGCCATGTCCAATAAACGTTGGTCAAAAGCTAGTTCTGAACCGCGTGCATATACTGAACTCCAGGCAATGAGCGGTGCATTGAAGTCGCCCATTATTAAGACGTCAGATCGAGAGGCAAATCTTTCTTGCTCCCTAGAGCCCAACCAGCAGCCGTAGACTGGTTAGTATCATAGACAGGATCATATTGCCGACAAAGAAAAAAGAATAACTGGGATTGGCACTTCTGGCTTATTAGCCATTATCAGTCAGCCATAACCAACACTAGTATTACGGTGAAGGAGGCTCAAACTCGCAAAGATTTTGAACAAAGTGCGACGATTAATCAGGATGTAGACAGAATCATATTGCCAACAAAGTAAATGGAGACTTAAATGGCCACATCTGGCTTGTAAGCCATTATCAGCCAGCCAAAACCATCCTTATCGTTATGGCGCACGAAGCTCAACCTCACGACGATTTTGGTTGAAGTGTCACGCTCTAACAAATTCCATACGAGGAAAACGACCTGCCGGATTTCGGTGGGTGTATTAACAATGTCAGATGTGCGATCACCGATAGGTTAGATGAATCATTCCTTTCGCTGTGCGTCGGGACTCATTTTATAGCACCATCACCAGCAGCCACAGACTGTCTTATGATATAGACATAATCATATTGCCGAAAAAAATAAATGTAGACATAAATGACCAGTTCTGGCCTTATAGCCATTACCAGCCAGCAATAACCATCCTCATCGTTGTGGTGCACGAGGCTCGACCTCGTAACGTTTTTGGTTGAAGAAAAACGTACTACCAACTTCGATACGAAGAAGACGACCTGCTGGATTCAGGTGTGTATACTAACAATGTCACATGGGATCTCCCCGATAGGTAAGATGGATCATTCCTTTCGTTGTGCGTCGGGGCTCACTCTATATTACCACCAGCAGCCACAGGCTGTGATATGATATAGACAGAATCATATTGCCGAAAAAATGAATGGAGACTGAAATGGCCAGTTCTGGCCTAAAAGCCATTATCAGCCAGCCATAACCATCCTTTTCGCTGTGGTGCCGAGGCTCGAAAACGCGAATTTTTTGGTTGAAATGTTACGCTCTGCCAACTTCCATACGAGGAAGAAGACCTGTCAGATTTGGGTGGCTGTATTAACAATGTCAGATGGGCACTCTCGACAGGTTAGATGGATCACTCCTTTCGTTGTGCGTTGAGGCTCACTCGATCGCACCACGACCAGCAGCCGCAGACTGTCTTATGATTTAGACAGAACCATATTGCCGACAAAGTGACGGGAGACTGATATAACCAGTTCTCGCCTAAGAGCCATTACCAGCCAGCCATAACCATCCTTTTCGCTGTGGTGCACGAGGCTCTACCATGTGACGTTTTTGGCTGAAAAGATACGCTCTACCAACTTCCATACGAGGAAGATGACCTGCCGGATTTTAGTTGGTATATTAGCAATGTCAGATGGGCGCTCCCCGATAGGTTAGATGAATCACTCCATTTGTTGTGCGTTGAGGCTCACTCTATCGCACCACCACCAGCAGCCGCAGACTGTCTTATGATTTAGACAGAACCATATTGCCGACAAAGTAAAGAGAGACTGATATAACCAGTTCTGGCCTAATAGCTATTATCTGCCAGCCATAACCATCCTTATCGTTTAGGTGCACGTGGCTCGACCTTGCGACATTTTTGGTTGAAGTGTTACGCTCTACCAAATTCCATACGAGGAAGACGACCTGCCGGATTTTAGTTGGTATATTAGCAATGTCAGATCGGCGCTCCCCGATAGGTTAGGTGGATCGCTCCTTTCGTTTGAACCTGGTGCTCACTGTAGAGCACCACCAGCAGCCTCAGACTGTCTAATGATCCATCCAGAATGCTTTTTCCGAAGACGGAAAGGGAGACTTAAATGGCCACCTCCGCCTTACTTGCCATCAGCAACCAGCCATAACCAAACTAAGCGTTCCGCTGCTTAAGGCACTAACTTGCGACGTGTTTGATCCAAGTACAGCGCTCTACCATCACCCTCATGAGTACGATGGCTTGCCGGATTCTATTGTTGTTATTTTTAATATCAAATGGGCGATCACCGATAGAGTAGATGGATCACTACTTTCGTTGTGCGTCGGGGTTCACTCTCCAGCACCACCGGCAGCCTCAGACTGTCTATTGATACATCCCAATGCTATTACCGAAGAAGGAAATGGACACTTTTATGGCCACTTCTGCCTTACATCACAGCATCAGCCAGCCATAACCAACCTTAACGTACCGCTGCACAAGGCACGATATTGCAAAGTGTTTGATCGAAGAAGAATGTTCTACCAACTTCCATACGAGGAATACGACCTGCCGGATTTGGGTGGGTGTATTAACAATGTCAGATGAGCGCTCCCGACACGTAAGATGGATCTACCCTTTTGTTGTGCATCGGGGCTCACTCTATAGCACCATTAGCGTCAGCCGCAAACTGTCTCATGATATAGACAGAAGCCCACCACGTCCAAAGATATAGACAGAATCGTATTGCTGACAAAGCAAATGGAGACGGGGATGGGCACTTCTGGCTTATTGCCCAGTATCAGCCAGCCATAACCAACCCTAGCGTTGCGGTGCACGAGGATCCAACTCGCGACGAGTTTTGAGATGTCTAACGCTCTACCAACTGCCGCATGAGCGTGATGACATCCATTTTCGATTGGGTATATTAACCATGTCAGCTGGGCGCGCTCCGATATGTTAGACGACTCACTCGTCCCGTTGTGCCTTGTGGCTCTCTCTTGAGCCCAACCAGCAGCTGTAGACTGGCTAGGGGCATAGACAGAATCGTATTGCCAACAAAGAAAAGGGAAAGTGGATAGGCACCTCTGGCTCATTAGCCCAAATAAGCCAGCCATAACCAACCCCTGCATCGCGGCGCAAGAGGCTCAAACTCGTGATATTTTTGATCGAAGCGCAACGATCTACCAAATGTCACGCGAGCGAGAGGACTTGCCGTTTTCAATTTGGTATATTAAAAATGGCAGGTCGGCACTCTACAATGTGCTAGAGGACTCAATCGTCCTTTTATGCCTTGAGGCTCACCGTCGAGCCCCACAGAAGCCATGAAATGGCTAGTGATATAGACAGAATCGTATTGCCGACAAAGAAAATGGAGACTGGAACTGACCCTTCTGGCTTATTAGCCATAATCAGCCACCCATAACAAACGCCAGCGCTGCGGTGCACGACGCTCGAACTCGCGATGTATTTGCTCGAAGTGCAATGATCTACCTACTGCCACATGAGCACGATGGATTTTCCTTTTCGATTGGATATATTAACCAGGTCAGCTCGGCGCCACCCGATTTATTCTAGTAATGCCTCGTCCCGTTGCGCCTTGGAAATCTCTCTAGAGTGCACACGACAGCCGTAGAGTGGCTAGTGACATGAACAGAATAATATTGCCAACACAGAAAAGAGAGACTGGGATGAGCATTTCCGGCATAATAGACATAATCTGCAAGCCATAAAAAAACGCCTGCGTTGCGTTGCACGAGTTTCGTTCTCGCGACGAGATGGGCACTCTCCGATGTGTTTGACGACTCATTCGACCCTTTGTGCGTTGGAGCTCACTCTAGATACCCGCAGCACCCATAGGATGGCTAGTGACATAGACAGAATCGTTATGCCGACAGAGAAAATGGAGACTGCAAATAGCCAACATTGGCTTATTAGCCAAAATAAGCCAGTCATAACTATCCCCAGCATTGCGGTGCATGAGGTTCGATATTGTGTTGAGTTTGGTAGACGTATATCGATCTACCAACTGCCACACGAGCATGGTGACTTGCCGTTTTAGATTTGGTGGATTAAAATTCCCAGGTGGGCACTCACAGATCTGTTAGAGGACTCACTCCTACATTTGTACATTTTTGCTCAATGTAGAGCACCACAGGAACCGTTGGCCGGCTAGAGATATATAATCGTATTGCCAACCAAGAAAAGGCGGACTGGGATGGGCTCTTCTGGCATGTTAGCCAGAATCAGGCAGCCAATACTATCCCTACCGTTGCAGTGCAGGAAGCTCGAACTCGCGACGAGTTTGGTAGACAATAAACGCTCTATCAACCGCCACACGAGCGCGAAGAATTTCCCATTTCCGTTGGGCATATTAGCCATGTCAGATGGGAGCTCGCAAATATGTTAGACGACTCACTTGTACCATTGTGTCTATGGTTCACCCTAGGGCCAAACCAGCAGTCATAGACTGGCTAGTGACATGAGAGAATCGTCTTGCCGACAGAGAAAAATGGAGAATAAGATAGCCACCTCTGGCTTATTAGCCATAATCAGTCATGCCAGTTTGGCGCTCACAGAGGTGTTGGAGGACTCATTCATCCGTTTGTGCCTTGGGGCTCATTCTAAAGCCCCATAGCAGCCGTAGACTGGATAGAGACATGGAATCGTATTGCAGACAAAGTAAATGGACAATTGAAAGGACACCTCTGACTTATTAGCGATAATAAGCCAGCCATTAGTATCCCTAGTTTTGCGGGGCACGGGGCTAGAACTCGCGACGACCGTGGTAGAGGTCGAATGCTCTACCCCCTGCCACACGAGCGCGCTGACTTTCCCATTTAGATTGGGCATATTAACCATGTCAGATGGACGCTCGCCCATTTATTAGACGACTCACTTATCCCGTTGTGTATTGGGGTTACCCCTAGAGCCCAACCAGATTCCGTAGACTGCGTAGTGACATAGACAGAATCGTATTGCCAAATAACAAATAGGAGAGTGAAAGAGCCCTCTCTGGCATATAAGCCATATTCAGCTAGCCATAAATAACAACAGTCTTGCGGTTAATGACGATCCAACTAGCGACGATTTTGGAAGACGTCTAATGCTCTATTAACTTCCACACTAGCACGATGACTCTCCCATTTCTATAAGGCATATAAACTATGTTAGATGGGCGCTCTCGGATGTGTTAGAGGACCCACTTATCCGTTGTGTCTCGGGTCTCTCCCTAGAGCCCAACCAGCAGCCGTAGACTGGCTTGTGACCTAGACAGAATCTTATTGCCAACAAAGAAAATGTAGACTTGAAAGGACACCCCTGGCTTATTAACCATAATCAGCCAGCCATAACTATCACCAACATTGCAGTGCACGAGGTTTGATATCGTCTTGAGTTAGGTAGACGTCTTGCACTCTACCAACTACCACACGGGCATGGTGACTAACCTCTTTCAATTTGCTGGATAAGAAATGTCAGGTTGGCCCTCAACGATATTTTAGAGGACTCACACCTCCCTTTGTGCCTTGGGGCGCACTGTAGAGCCCCACAGCAGCTATAGAATGGCTAGTGACATAGACAGAATCGTATCGCCGACAAAGAAAAAAGAGGCTGGAAAGGACACCTCTGGTTTATTAGCCATAATCAACCAGCACTTACTATCCCGGCGTTGCTGTGCACGAGGGACGAACGCGCGACGATTTTAATTCAAGCCCAACGCTCTACCAACTGCCACACTATCACATGCCTTTTTCGATTTGCTGGATTGAAAATGTCAGTTTGGCACTCACAGAGGTGTTGGAGGACTCATTCCTCCGTTTGTGCCTTGGGGCTCACTCTAGAGCCGCATAGCAGCCGTAGACTTGCTAGAGACATGGAATCGTATTTCCGACAAAGAAAATGGACACTGTAGAGCCCCGCAGTAGCCTTAGACTGGCTTGTGACACATACAGAATCGTATTGCCGACCAAGTAAATGGACACTTGAAAGGACACCTCTGACTTATTAGCGATAATCAGCCAGCCATTACTATCCCTAGCCTTGCGGTGCACGGGACTAGAACTCGCGACGACTTTGGTAGAGGTCGAATGCTCTACCTACTGCCACACTCCCATTTCGATCGGACATATTAGCCATGTCAGATGGACGCTCGCCCATTTATTAGACAACTCTCTCTTATCACTTTGTGTATTGGGGTTACCCCTAGAGCCCAACAAGATTCCGTAGACTGCGTAGTGACATAGACAGAATCTTATTGCCAATAAAGAAAATTTAGACTTTAAAGGACACCTCTGGCTTTTAGCCAAAATCAGCCAGCCATAGCTATCCCCAACATTGCGGTGCATGAGTTTCGATCTCGTGTTGAGTTTGGTAGACGTTTTACACTCTACCAACTACCACACGGGCATGGTGACTTACCTTTTTCGATTTATTTTTAAATTGTCAGGTTGGCCGTCACCGATATTTTAGAGGACTCACACCTCACTTTGTGCCTTGGGGCGCACTGTAGAGCCCCACAGCAGCTATAGAATGGCTAGTGGCATAGACAGAATCATATTGCCGACAAAGATAAAAGAGGCTGGAAAGGACACCTCTGGCTTATTAGACATAATCTGCCACCCATTACTATCCCCAGCATTGCGGTGCACGAGGATCCAACTCGCGACGTTTTTGGTAGACGTCTAGCGCTCTACCAACTGCCACCCGAGCACGATGAATTTCCCAGTTCGATTGGGCATATTAACCGTGTCAGATGGGTGCTCTCCTATGTGATATATGACTTGTGTTGTGCCGTTGGGCTCTCCCTAGAGCCCAAACGGCAGCCGTAGACTGGCTAGTATCATAGACAGAATCGCATTGCTGACAAAGAAACAGGAGACTTGAATAGACCCCTCTGGCTTATTAGCCTTAATCAGCCAGCCATTAATATCCAAAGCATAGCGATGCACGAGGATCCAACTCGCGACGAGTTTGGTAGACGTCTAACGCTCTTCCAACTACCACACGAGCACGACGACTTTTCCCAGTCTCGACTTGGCATATTAACGATGTCAGATGAGCGCTCTCCAATATGTTCGATGACTCACTTGTCTTGGGGGCTCTCCTAGAGCCTAACCAGCAGCCGTAGACTGGCTAGTGACATAGACAGAATCGCATTGCCGACAAAAATAAAGGAGCCTTGACTAGACACCTCTGGCTTATTAGCCATAATCAGCCAGTCATAAACTATCCCCAGCATTGTGATGTACGAGGTCTCGATATCATGACGAGTTAGGTAGACGACTTACGCTCTACCAACTGCCACACGAGCATGGTGACTTGCCGCTTTTTGATTGGGTATATTAGCGAAGCTAGATGCGTGCTCTCTAATGTGCTACACGACTCACTCTGTCCCTGTTGTGTCCTAGGGCGCTCCCTAGAGCCCGAAAAAGTGGTGGTACACGGGCCAGTGACATAGACAGCAAACGTATTGCTCGAATACTAAAAAGAGATCGGGATAGGTACCTCTGTCCCAATTGTAGCCATCATCAGCGAGCCATAAGTAACCACAGGCAGGTGATGCAGGTGTAGCTAACTCACGAGGGTTTGTCGGACGTCTAGTGCTCTTACAACTGCTTCATGAGCACGATGACTTTCCCATTTCGATTGAATATATAACCCGTGTCAGATGGGCACCCTCCGAAGTGTTAGACGACCTCACTTGTCCCGTTGTGCCTTGGGGCTCTCCCCTAGAGCCCAAAATCCACCAGGTGTAGACTGGCTATGCGGGAAAAGACCGAATCTTTATTGCTTACAAAGACAGGGAGATTGGGATGGCACTTCTGATATCGTAGCCATAATCAGCTAGGACATATCTAACTCCTAGCGCTAGGGTGTAGGAGGATCGAACTCTGCGACGATTTTGGTTGACGTCCAACGCTCTACCATCTGCCAGACGTGCACGATGACTTTATTTTCGATTTTGTATATTAACTATGTCCGATGGGCAGTCGCCAATGTGTCAGATGACTGAATTGTCCTGTTTAAATCTGGGACTATCCCTAGATCCCAACAAACAGCAGTATACTGGCTAGTGATAAAGCGCAGAATTGTATTGGCGACAAAGAAAACGGAGAATGGATAGCCACCTCTGGCTTATTAGCCATAATCAGCCAGCCAAAAACTATACCCAGCGTTTCGGTTCTCGAGGCTCAAACTCGCGAAGTTTTTGATCGAAGACCAACGACTCCTAACTGCCACACGAGTATAATGACTTGCCGTTTTCGATTTGGTACTAAAAATGTCAGTTTGGCGATCAGCGATGTGTTGGTGGGCTAACTCCTCCCTTTATGCCTTTGGGGCTCAATCAAGGGCCCAACAGCAGCCAAAGACTGGCTAGTGACATAGACAGAATCGTTTGAAGTCTGATACTGGATAAGCACTATGGCTTATTAGCTATCATCAGCCAGCCACATCCATCCCCAGCTTTTGCGGTGCATGAAACCTCGAAATCCCTCGCGATTTTGTCTTACGTGTAACGCTCTTCCAACTGCAAACACGAACAAGAGGACTTTTCCATCTTGATTGGGTATATAAACCATGTCAACGGCACCCCCCGAACTGTTAGTCTACCCATTTGTCCGATTTTTGTATTGGGATTCTCCCTAGAGCCTAAATAGTAGTCGTAGATCGGGTTAGCGACATATTGGACATAATCGCATTGCCAACAAAGAAAAAGGGAGACTATGATCAGCCTCTGCTAGCTTATTAGCCATCATCACTCCAGCCATATCCATCCCCAGCTTTGCAGTGCATGAAGCTCGAAAATCCCTCTGCGATTTTGTCTTACGTGTAAAGGCTCTCACCAACTGCAACAAGAACACGACGACTTTTTCATCTCGATTGGGTATATAAACCATGTCAGATGGGCGCCACCTGAACTGTTAGTCTACCCATTTGTCCGATTTTGTATTGGGATTCTCCCTAGAGCCTAAATAGTAGTCGTAGACGGGCTAGTGACATATTGACATAATCGTATTGCCAACAAAGATAAGGGAGACTATGATCAGCTCTGCTAGCTTATTAGCCATCATCACCCAGCCATATCCATCCCCAGCTTTGCAGTGCATGAAGCTCGAAATCCCTGCGATTTTGTCTTACGTGTAAGGCTCTACCAACTGCAACAAGAACACGACGACTTTTTCATCTCGATTGGGCATATTAACCGTGTCAGATGGGTGCTCTCCTATGTGATATATGACTTGTGTTGTGCCGTTGGGCTCTCCCTAGAGCCCAAACGGCAGCCGTAGACTGGCTAGTATCATAGACAGAATCGCATTGCTGACAAAGAAACAGGAGACTTGAATAGACCCCTCTGGCTTATTAGCCTTAATCAGCCAGCCATTAATATCCAAAGCATAGCGATGCACGAGGATCCAACTCGCGACGAGTTTGGTAGACGTCTAACGCTCTTCCAACTACCACACGAGCACGACGACTTTCCCAATTCGACTTGGCATATTAACGATGTCAGATGAGCGCTCTCCAATATGTTCGATGACTCACTTGTCTTGGGGCTCTCCCTAGAGCCTAACCAGCAGCCGTAGACTGGCTAGTGACATAGACAGAATCGCATTGCCGACAAAAATAAAGGAGCCTTGACTAGACACCTCTGGCTTATTAGCCATAATCAGCCAGTCATAACTATCCCCAGCATTGTGATGTACGAGGTTCGATATCATGACGAGTTAGGTAGACGACTTACGCTCTACCAACTGCCACACGAGCATGGTGACTTGCCGTTTTTGATTGGGTATATTAGCGAAGTTAGATGCGTGCTCTCTAATGTGTTACACGACTCACTTGTCCCGTTGTGTCCTAGGGCGCTCCCTAGAGCCCAAAAAGTGGTGGTACACGGGCTAGTGACATAGACAGTAACGTATTGCCGAATACTAAAAAAGAGACTGGGATAGGTACCTCTGTCTAATTAGCCATCATCAGCGAGCCATAAGTAACCACAGTGTTGTGATGCAGGTGTAGCTAACTCACGAGGGGTTTGGTCGACGTCTAGTGCTCTTACAACTGATTCATGAGCACGATGACTTTCCCATTTCGATTGAATATATAACCCGTGTCAGATGGGCACCCTCCGAAGTGTTAGACGACTCACTTGTCCCGTTGTGCCTTGGGGCTCTCCCTAGAGCCCAACCACCAGGTGTAGACTGGCTATGGAAAAAGACCGAATCTTTATTGCTTACAAAGACAGGGAGACTGGGATGGGCACTTCTGATATCGTAGCCATAATCAGCTAGACATATCTAACCCTAGCGCTAGGGTGTAGGAGGATCGAACTCGCGACGATTTTGGTTGACGTCCAACGCTCTACCATCTGCCAGACGTGCACGATGACTTTTATTTTTCGATTTTGTATATTAACCATGTCCGATGGGCAGTCGCCAATGTGTCAGATGACTGAATTGTCCCGTTTAAATCTGGGACTATCCCTAGATCCCAACAAACAGCAGTATACTGGCTAGTGATAAAGGCAGAATTGTATTGGCGACAAAGAAAACGGAGAATGGGATAGCCACCTCTGGCTTATTAGCCATAATCAGCCAGCCAAAACTATACCCAGCGTTTCGGTTCTCGAGGCTCAAACTCGCGAAGTTTTTGATCGAAGACCAACGACCTCCTAACTGCCACACGAGTATAATGACTTGCCGTTTTCGATTTGGTGTACTAAAAATGTCAGTTTGGCGATCAGCGATGTGTTGGTGGGCTAACTCCTCCCTTTATGCCTTGGGGCTCAATTAAGGGCCCAACAGCAGCCAAAGACTGGCTAGTGACATAGACAGAATCGTTTGGAAGTCTGGGATACTGGGATGGGCACTTATGGCTTATTAGCTATCATCAGCCAGCCACATCCATCCCCAGCTTTGCGGTGCATGAAACTCGAAATCCCTGCGATTTTGTCTTACGTGTAACGCTCTTCCAACTGCAACACGAACAAGAGGACTTTTCCATCTTGATTGGGTATATAAACCATGTCAAATGGGCACCCCCCGAACTGTTAGTCTACCCATTTGTCCGATTTTGTATTGGGATTCTCCCTAGAGCCTAAATAGTAGTCGTAGACGGGCTAGTGACATATTGACATAATCGTATTGCCAACAAAGAAAAGGGAGACTATGATCAGCTCTGCTAGCTTATTAGCCATCATCACCCAGCCATATCCATCCCCAGCTTTGCAGTGCATGAAGCTCGAAATCCCTGCGATTTTGTCTTACGTGTAAGGCTCTACCAACTGCAACAAGAACACGACGACTTTTTCATCTCGATTGGGTATATAAACCATGTCAGATGGGCGCCACCTGAACTGTTAGTCAACCCACTCGTCCGATTTTGTATTGGAGCTCTCCCTAGAGCCCAACCAGTAGCCGTAGACTGGCTAGTGACATATAGACAGAATCGTATTGCCGACAAAGAAAATGGAGACTGGGATGGGCACTTCTGGCTTATTTGCTATCATCAGCCAGCCATAACCATCCCCAGCGTTGCGGTGCTAGTGGATTTAACTCGCGCCGAATTTAAGAGACGTTTAACTGTTCATGAAATTCCACACGAACAGGATGACTAACCATTTGCGATTTGGGTGTATTCAAAATGTTCGACGTGTGCTCTCTGATGTGTTAGACGAATCACTCGTCCCGTATTGCCTTGGGACTCACTGAAGAGCTCCACGGCAACCGAAGACTGGCTAGAGCCATTGACAGAATAGTATTGCCAGCAAAAAAATAGGGAGACTGTGATGAGCATTTCTGGCTTACTAGCCATCATCAGCCAGCCATAACCATCTCCGGCGTTGCGCTGCAGGAAGCTCGAACTACCGGCAATTTTGTCTGACGTGTAACGCTCTACCAACTGCAACACGAACACGATGACTTTCCCTTCTCTACTGGGTGTATAAAACATGCTAGATGGGCACCCTCGAGGTGTTAGTCGACCCACTCGTCCCATTTTGTAATGGGGCTCTCCCTAGCGCCCAAACAAGTAGCCGTAGACGGGCTAGTGACATAGAATCGTATTGCCGACAAAGAAAAGGGAGACTGGGATGGGCACTTCTGGCTTATTAGCCATCATCAACCAGTCATTAATAACCACACCTTTGCGGTGCATGAGGCTCAAACTAGCGATGTTTTTGATCAAAGTGCAACGATCTACCTAATGCCAAATGAGCACAAAGAATTTCCTTTTCGATTGAATATATAAACCATTACAGATGGGTGGTTTTCGGTGTGTTAGATGACTCACTTCTCCCGATGGACATTGTGCTCTCTCTAGAGCCCAACCAGCAGCCGTAGACGGGCTAGTGACATATAGACAGAATCGTGTTGCCTGCAAAGAAAGGAGATTGAGATGTGCACTTTAGGCTTATAAGCCATCATTAGCCAGTAATTTATAACCACAGCATTGCGATGCACGAGGCTCGAACTCACGAAGTTTTTGATCGAAGTGCAACGCTCTACCTAATGCCACATGACCAAAATGACTTTCCTTTTCAATTGAATATAAAAGCCATGACATATGGGATCTTTGCGGTGTGTTAGACGACTCACTTCTCCCGATGAACCTTGTGATCTCTCTAGAGCCCAATCAGCCCCCGTAAACTGGCTAGTGACAGAGATAATCGTAATGCATACAATGAAAAGAGAACGGGATGTGCACTTCAGACTTATAAGCCCTCATCAGCCAGCTATTACCTACTACAGCATTGCGGTGCACGATGCTCGAACTCGTGACGTTTTTGATCGAAGTGCAATGTTCTACCTTATGCCACACAAGCACGATAATTTTCCATTGTGATTGGGTATATAAGCCATGTCAAATGGGCACTCTCCAATGCCTCAGAGGACTCACTCTTTTCGTTGTGCCTTGCGTCTCACTCTAGGTCATCACCAGCAGCGGTAGGCTTGCTAGTAAAATAGACAAAATCATATAACCGACAACGAAAATGGAGACTGTAATGGACACTTCTGGCCAGCCACATAGGTGAGTTACGTTTTGAATTCCCTATTTGTACTTGCGTGTTGTGGTATCTAAATTAGCGTCCCTGTGATTTTAAGGGGTAAAAACTGTCAGCTTTATGGGAGCGGGGAGGGGGCGGTTCGAAAGGGGGCATCATGGAGATCACCTGGATCATCACCGAAGTGCGGAAGATGCAGCCAGACACTCCCTTGCTGAGTTTAGAGTCCGCCAAGCGGTTTCAAAGGGAGACTGGAATGGACACTTCTATCTTGTAAGCCATCATTGGGCAGCAATTACCATCCCAGCTTTTGGTGCCCGAGTCTCGAACTCGTGACGAGTGAACTGAATCCCAGCTATCTATTACCTGCAACACAAGCACGATGACTTTTCCATTTGGCAATATAAACTATCAGCTAGACGCTCCACGATATATTATAGAAATAACTCGTCCCGTTGTGCTGTGGAGCTATCTCTAATGCCCAACCAGCAGCCGGAGACTGGCTAATGGCATACAATCGTATATCTGAAAAAGACAAGGGAGACTGGAATGGGCACTTCTAGCCTGTAAGCCATCATTGGGCAGCAACTACCATCCCAGTATTTTGGTGCCCGAGTCTCGAACTCGCGACGATTTTAGTTGAATACCAACGATATATTACCTGCCACACGAGCACGATGACTTCTGCTTTATGATTTGGGAATATAAACCGATTCAGTTTTCGCTCCGCCGTGTATTATAGGAATAAATCATCCCATTGTGCCGTGTAGATATCTCTTATTCCCAGCCAGTAGGCGTCCACTGGATAATGGCATAGAATCGTATTGCCGACTAAGAAAAGGGAGACTGGAATTGACACATCTGGCCTGTAAGCCATCATAAGCCAACCATAACCATTGCCGGTGTTGTGGTGACTGAAACTCGAACTCGCGACGTTTTTGCTCGAAGCGCAACTATCTTCCAACTACCACACGAACAAGATTACTTTTCCATTTCGATTTGGTATATAAACCATGGCAGCTGGCCGCTCCCTGATATATTATAGGAAAAACGCGTCTCGTTATGCCGTGGGGCTATCTCTAATGCCCAACATGCAGCCGTAGATTTGTGAATGGCATAGAATCGTATTGCTGAAAAAGAAACGGCGACTGGGATGGACAATTCTAGCCTGTTAGCCAGCATTGGCCAGCCATTTACCATCGCATCTTTTCAGTGCATGAGTTTCGAATTCACGACGATATTGATTTTAGCGCAATAATCTTCCAACTTCCACACGAGCATGATAACCCTTACTTTTTGATTTGGTATATAAACCATTTCAGTGTGCACTACGTGGTGTATTAGAGAAAAAACTTGTCCCGTTGTGCCATGGAGCTATCTATAATGATCAACCTGCAACCGGAGACTGGCAAATAGCATACAGTCGTATTGCTAAAAAAGAAACGGTGACTGGGGTGGACAATTCTAGCCTGTAAGCCAGCATTGGACAGCTATTACCATCCCAGCTTCTTGGTGCCCAAGTCTCGAACTCGCGACGTTTTTGATCAAAACGCAACACTCTTCCAACTGCCACACGTGCATGATAACTCTTACTTTTTGATTTGGTATATAAACCATGTCAGTGTGCACTTCGCAGTGTATTAGAGTAAAAACTTGTCTCGTTGTGCCATAGAGCTATCTCTAATGCCAAACCAGCAGCCGTAGACTTGTGAATGGATTACAATATTTTTGCTAAAAAAGAAAAGGGAGACTGGAATGGACACTTCTATCCTGTAAGCCAGCATTGGCCAGCCATTAACATCCCAGCTCTTCGGTGCACAAGTTTCGAACTCGCAATGATTTTATTGAATCCCAACGATCTCTTACCTGCCATACGAGCACGATGAATTTTCCTTTTCCATTTGGGAATATAAATCGTGTCAATTTGCGCTTCGCGGTATATTATAGGAATAACTCGTCCCGTTGTGCCGTGCAGCTTTATCTAATGCCCAACCAGCAGCCGGAGACTGGCTAATGGCATACAATCATATTACTGAAAAAGAAAAGGGAGACTGGGATGGACACTTCTAGCCTGTAAGCCAGCATTGGCCAGCCAATACCATTCCAGCTTTTCGGTACACGAGTTTCGAACTCGTGACGATTTTGATTGAATCCCGACGAGCTATTACATGCCACACCAGTTTGGTGAATTTTCCTTTTCCATTTGGTAATAAAAACCGCGGCGATTTGCACTCCGTTGGGTATTATAGGAATAACTCTTCCCGTTGTGCCTTGGAGCTATCTCATATGCCCAACCAGCAGCCGTAGACTGGCTACTTGCATAGAATCTTATTGTCGACGAAGAAAATGGATTCTGGAATTGACACATCTGGCCTGTAAGCCATCCTAAGCCAGCCATAACCATCGCCAGTGTTATGGTGACTGAGGTTCGAACTCGCGACGTTTTTGATCTAAGCGCAACAATCTTCCAACTGCCAAACGAGCACGATAACCCTTACATTTTAAATTTGGTATATAAACCATGTCAGGTGGCCACTCCCTGACTTATTATAGGAAAAACGTGTCTCGTTGTGCCGTGGAGCTATCTATAATGCTTAACCAGCAACCGGAGACTGGCAAATGGCATACAGTCGTATTGATGAAAAAGAAACGGCGACTGGGATGGACATTTCTAGCCTGTAAGCCAGCATTGGCCAGCCATTACCATCACATCTTTTCAGTGCACGAGTTTCGAACTCGCGACGATTTTGATTGAATCACACCAGTCTTTTACTTGCCACACAACCACGATGACTTTTCTTTTTTGATTTGGGAATATAAACAGATTCAGTTTTCGCTCCACCGTGTATTATAGGAATAACTCATCTCATTGTGCCGTGGAGGTATCTCTTATGCCCAACCAGCAGGCGTAGACAATCTAATGGCATAGAATTTTATTGCCAACGAAGAAAAGGGAGACTGGAATTGATACATCTGGCCTGTAAGCCAATCATAAGCCAGCCATAACCATCACCGGCGTTGTGGTGACTGAAGCTCAAACTCGCAACGTTTTTGATCGAAGCGCAACGATCTTCCAACTGCCACACGAGCACGATTACTCTTCCTTTCCGATTTGTTAGATAAAACCTGTCAGCTGGGCGCTCCCTGATATATTATAGGAATTACCCATACCATTGTGCCTTGCCGGTATCACTTATGCCCAACAAGCAGCCGACGACTCGCTAGTGACATAAATATTTATTGCCGACAACGAAAAGTGAGCCTGGAATGCGAACTTCCGGCTTTATAGCCATCTTCTCCTGGCCATTATAATCCCCAGCGTTGCAGTGCACCAGGCTCGAACTCACGACTTTTTGATCGAAGCGCAACGATCTTCCATTTTCCACATGAGCACGTAGACCTTCCCTTCTCTATTTGAAATATAAACCACGTCAGCTAGTCACTTCGCAATATATTGTAGAAAAACCTCGTCCCGTTTTTCCTTGGGGCTATATATAGTGGCCAACCAGCAGCCGTAGTCGGGCTAGTAGCATAGAATTGTATTGCCAACAAAGAATTGGAGACTGGAATGGGCACTTCTGGCTCATTATCTAACATAGGCCAGCCGTAACCATCCCCAGCGCTGCGGTGCACGAGGTTCAAACTCCCGACCATTCAAAAGCAGAACGTTCTTGGTCTCTGGCTGTTCGAATCAAGGGATAACGTTCAGATACCGCATGGATGTTAGCCGCCAGATTCGGTTATGGCAAACACTCGCGGTGTCACCAAGGTGTGCAAGTAATTAAAGCAGGGAAGACCTCGGGGAACTCCGCATGGGAATTATTAGTGCGTGAGCGCTCACATGAAAATAATAACACAAAAAGAATGTTACTTAACTATAGCTAGTAGTATTCGGAATGCCTGATTTTCTGACGTCGACCTTGCAGCTTTCATTTCGTGTTTTAGCCAGCACCATAATATCGATCTAACTTTCGATTAAAATCCTCTAGGCATTCCGACGTAACAACATCCAGAGGAAGATTATTGCATGCTTTGACCACTCTTTTGGAGAAAAAGTACTTCCGAGTGTCTAGCCGACAAGGAAAAGGGAGAGAGGAATGTCCAATTCTTGCATATTAGCCATAATCAGCCAGCCATAACCATCCTTAGCATTGTGATGCACAAGGACCGAACTCAAGACGTATCGGTCGAAGAGTAACGCTCTAACAACTGCCAAACGAGCACAATGACTGATCGGAGTCGATTGGGTATATTAACAATGTCTGGAGGGCATGCACCGATAGGTGTGATGGATCACTCGTTACATTGTGACTTGGGGTTCCTGCCACCAGAAACCGCAAACTGTCTGAGGATATAGACAGAATGCTTTAGCCGACAACTTGAAGGGAAACTTAAATGGCCACTTCTGACTTATAAGCAAGCATCAGCCAGCCATTGCCAACCCATCTTTGCGGGGCACGCGGCTCAAATTCGCAATGTTTTGCATCGAATGCAACGCTCTACCAACTGTCACATGAGCACAATATCTTGCCGGGTTCAAATGGGTAAATTAACCATGCTCCACTATGTGTTAGAGGACTCAATCTACCAGTTGTGCCTTTGGGCTCACTCAACAGAATCTGTATAATATCTTGTGATACGGACAGAATCCTATTGCCTAAAAAGTAAACGGAGACTGAAATGGCCACTTCTGGCTTTTAAACATCATCAGCCAGATAGAACCCACTCCACCGTTGCAGTGCAAAATTATCGCGCTCGCGGAAATTTCGGTAGACTTACAACGCTCTAACAAATACCAAAATACCACGAGGGATTGCCGGTTTCCATTGCGTTTATTAACAATTTCAGACGGGCTGACAGCAGCCACAGATTGACCAAGGATAAATAGAGAATGCTATTGCCGATCATTTGAATAGAGACGTAAATGGCGTACTCTGGCTTATTAGCCATCATCAATCAGCCTTATCCAACCAAAAGTTCTGGTGCACAATGCTCAATTTTTGAAAGGTGTTTGATCGTAAAGCAATGCTTTTACCAACTCCTACACGAGCACGATGACTTGCCGGTTTTAGATTGGGTATTGATAACAAGGTCAGATAATACATCACCAATGACTCAGAAGGCTCACTCTTTTTGTTGTGCCTTGCAGCTCACTCTAGGGCATCACCAGCAGCCGCAGACTGGCCAGTGAAATAGGCATTAGTTCTCCCCGAAGCTGTCTATAGCGCAAGGGAAAGAGCTTGAGGTTAGACAGCCATTGTTCATAAGGCTGTGAGCCCTGTCCAAGGACAAGTTTGGTTGCTCGCCTTTGGACCTTTTCGAGGACGTTGATATCCTTCGCCGCCCAGGGTCTCCAAGCTTGGATAGCGGATTCCAACTTTGGCCGCACGAAAGTTCAAAAGACTTTGGTGAAGCAGTCGTCATTGAAGTTTGAAAAATATCGTTTGACGAGGCACAGCATCGACATCGCTGACTGTGCTACCTTTGCGCAATGTAGGGGAGGTTTAAGAGAGGGCATGATCCAGACTCTCAGGTCCTCTTGGGCATCCACTACTTTCAATGGTATGCCATTTAGTCGGCAAACCATAAGATTCGAAGGATTGCTTTTCCCGACTCGTTTAGTGTCGTACTTAGACTCACTCAACGGAAAGAGCCAGTCCTAAGATCATTTGTGTAGCCGATTAAAGTTTGCATGCAAGTTCTCTTCATCAGTCGCAGTTTAAATGACGCACTTAGGTTTAAGATCATCGCAAGCATGGCAATATCGCAGTCCAGTTCGCTGACGCAATCATTGATTAATAAATTACGGCCGAGAACAAAGCCTTGGGGAACACCACTCTCAACCTCAACATTGGCTGACTGTTTGTCGTTGATATGGACGGTTCGCAAGAGGCCGATTAGGAAGTTTTCTATACATGTCAGCATTTTAGCTCTTACTCCTATGCGGCTGAGTTTATAAAGAAGGCGGTGGTGTGCACGCTATTGGAAGCCTTTTTGAAGTCGATATAGACTGCGTGCATCGTATTTCACCGATGTCTCAGAGGACTCCCTCTTTTATTTCTGCCTTGGGTCTCACTCTAAAATATCACTAGCAGCCCCAGCCTTGCCAGTGAAATAGACAGAATCATATAACCGACAATGAAAATAGAGACTGGAATTGGCACTTCTGGCCAGCCGCCTAGCGAAATCGTTGGGTTGAGGTCACTTGGACTGGGGGAAGGGTTAAGCAGGGTGGGATGTGAGCAATGTTCGGGGGTAGAGTGCAGGTAGTGAATATCGCTGTCCATACGCTGTTTCGACCCCCTGATGACAGTTTTTTACCCGTTCGTACCTTACAGTGATATTCCCTCCTTGCACTCTACACCCGAACATTGTTTACACCCTACCCTAAATTCCCCTTCCCCAGTCCCAGTGACCTCATCCCGTCGACATCGCCAGGCGACAGGCGTAGGAACGATTATAATTAACCATAAGACGCTTATAAACCCCGTCAATTCTTCATATTTTCATTATTCATGTAATTGTACTGGCCTGATGATGAGTTACCGAAAACACGTGTTCGCCGCCTTCACTTTTCTAGTGTTAACATAGGAATATTTGCAGAACTTAAACATTTCAAAGATCCCTCGGTGTTAAAGGAACTCAATGGATTCCTTAAGTTTGACACCAGACGTGAAGAGGCAAACGTGAGTGCCAAATTTTATCGGGATGTATGGATTCAGGGTGAATATCCGAGACATTACTGGAAAAATCTTAAGAAGAAACCATATCACCGTTTCCTCAGCTGCATTAAAAGGCATGCAGAAGTCAGCTGAATCGAGGAACTTCATCGAAATCTTTGTCAGAGAGCTATGCTACTCGACTACCTTAACAATTTTTGAGATACTGGCATTTGAAGACTATATGCAAAACGGTCAGAAGTAAAAGAATTGAGGCCAGGTGGGCTAAACTTCTTCAAAGTATCCAATTGATGAAAGCGCAGACCACCCATCCAAACAATTCGGAACGGTACGTCCATAAATATTTTTCAATACGCCTTGAAAAGACGGAAGTATCGTACTCACCAGGCCGGAAAAGGGTTCAGGAGTAGTACTCATGGACAGGACAGATCGAGTTGCGAAACTAGAAGAAATCTTGTCGGCTCGTACCGAGTTCTCAAAAGCTGAGAAAAGGCAGGATCGTACCGAGGCCATTGAGCGTCAGTTGATGACAGTCCTCAAAGACCTCCATAAAGAAGATCTTTTGTCTGACAAAGAGATTGAAAGACAGAGGCCCTGTAAGCACGATAATACCCACAATTTACGGCCTCCCCAAAGATTCATGAAAAGGGTTACCTCGATGCCCAATCTTGGATATGCAAAACTCACCCTATCACACCATTGACAAATGACTGCTAGAAACGTTTAGCCCCTGGAAAGTTACCTATATCCTCAGATTTTTGAAGGACACCTATGAGTTTATTGACGCTATAAGGAATAGGGCGTTGGTGTACGAAGGATATTCGTTAGATGTATCATCACTGTTTACCAACGTACCCGTTATAGAAACAATAGACTTCTCTTGTAACGTTATTCGAGACACGAAATACCAAATAGGTATACCCGTGAAAACCCTTCGAGAATTGCTGACCCGATGCACGCAAAATGTTCACTTCCTATGTAATGGCCAGTTATACAGGCAGATAGATGGTGTAGAGATGAGTTAACAAATTGGACAGCTCTCGCGAATGATTTCAGGGGCAAGATCGAGATAATGAGTCTTAAGGACACCAAATAGATCACTTAAAATACACTGCCTCCTTTCGTTTCAGAAAACCAGTTGGTATTTCTGTCAGTTGTGTATTAGAAAACCACGTTCCACCTATCATTCCATATCTCTTCAAATATGGCATGCAAACTTAATTAACCCATTGACCTCGATTGGGGTTAATTCTTACATTTTCGTGCAATCCGAGGCCAGCTTTGACAGATTATTATATATCTGGATGAAATAAGTGTAAACATTGCATCAGGGCTTCCCTGTCTCATATCATTTCGCAATGACAAGGTTTGGCATTTTGCGCGTGATTAAGGCATATAAGTTCATTGAGAAGAAGTTTATATGACAGCAGGGACAAGAGCTTTATTTGCCTGACGTTTCGGATTCCAACTCGAACCCCTCACCAGAGACAGTATCAGATACGGGTAATTCTTTCACAGGAGTTGCAGTATCTGTGCAGGATGCCGTCGCTAAGCTACTACACACCTACGGCAATCAACAGCTCCCCCTTTTTGCCTGTTAGGCATCATAAGCCAGCCATCGCCATCCCCAGCTTTTCGTTGCATGAGGCTCGAACTCGCGACATATTTAATCAACGTGTAACGCTCACCAAACTGCCACACAAGCACGATGACTTTCCGGTTTAGTTAGGGAATGTTACCAAGGTCAGATGGACGCACAACGATGTGTGAGGAAACTCATTCCTACCATTGTGTCTTAAGGCTTTCTCAGAGCCAAACCAGCAGCCGTGAGACTAGCTTGTGACATAGACAGAATAATATTGCTGACAAACAGAAGGGGAGACTGGAATGGTCACTTCTGGCTTACATACCATCATCAGCCAGCCATAACAAAACCCGCGGTGTGGTACATGAGGCTCGAACTGGTGACGTGTTCGTTGGGACGTCCAACATTCTCACCAAACTGCCCCACGAGCACGATGACTTTTCGGTTTCGATTGCGTATAAAAACAATGTCAGATGCACTTGCACTGATAGGTTAAAGGGATCACGCGTTTCATTGTGAATTGGGGCTAACTCTTGCGTACCACCATCAGCATCAGACTGCCTCATGATATTAACCGAATGCTATTGTTGACAAAGTAAATGGAGACTGAAATAGCAACTTCTGGCTTACTAGCCATAACTTACCCTTGCGTTGTGGTGCACAAGGCTCGAACACACGTATGTTGGATCGACGCTCAAAGCGTTTCCAACTCCAACACGAGCACGATGACTTGCTGGTTTCAATTTTGTTGTATAAAAAATCATATGTGCGATCACCCTATACCTTAGAGGAGTTTCTCGTCACGTTTTGAATTTGGGCTCACTCAGCACCACTGACAGTCACAGACGCTGTCTCCATGATATAACATAATTATAATGCCAACAACGAAGAGGGAGACTGAAATGGCCACCTTTGCGTGACTAGCAAACCCCAGCCAGCCAACCCCACCGTTGCGGTGCAGTAATATTGAACTTGCGGTGCTTTTGGCAGACGTACAACGTTTATACAAATACCTCAAGAACACAATGACTTGACGGTTTCCATTGGGTATAGTAAACAATTTCAGGTGGGTTGATGCAGCGCTACAGATCTGTCTAAAGATAAATACAGAAGGCTATTTCCGGTAAATTAAAGGGAGTCTTAAATGCCGAATTCTATCTTATTAGCCATCATAAATCAGCCATACCCAAAACCAGCGATGTGGTGCATAATGCTCAAAACTCGAGACGTGTTTGATCGTCATGCAACGTTCTCCGAACACCCACACGAGCATCGATGACTTGAGGCTTATATTTGCATGATATCAAGGTCAACCGATATACCACCAATATCTCAGAGGACTCCCTCTTCTCTTTCTGCGTTGGGTCTCACACTAGGGCAGCACCTTCAGCCCCAGACTGACCATTTCAAATAGACAGAATCATATAACCGACAACGAAAAAATATAGACTTTCATGGACACTTCTGTCCAGTCGCATAGGTTGATTTACCTTTGAATTCCCTATTTGCACATGCGTGTTGTGGTATCAAAATTAGTATCTCGGTTTTTTGGCAATGCCAATTGATATGAGCCAACGGGCTGGACTATAGTCTAAAAAGAGCAGTCAGGGAAAAAAGAACTCCCAGTGATTTGTAGGAGAAGAAAACCGTCACCCGTGGGCGGGGAGGGGGTCGCAACGGGGCCATCGCGGTGGATCACCTGATCATCACCGAAGTGCGGAAGATGCACTCCCTTGCTGATTACAGAGTCCGACGGGTGGTTTCAAAGGCAGAAATATCTGTCCAGATCGTCCTCGGTCTGTTGCGGTTGGAAACAAGGGATAACGTTCAGAGAACACATGGACTATGGGCGCCAGGTTCGGCTGATACGAACACTCACGATGTCACCAAGGTGTGCAGATAGTTAAGCAGGGAAGACCTCGTGGACCTCCGCATGGGAATTATGGTTGCATGAGCCCACGGATGAAAATAATAACACAAAAGGAATGTTACGTAACTATAGCAAGTAGTATTTTATATGCCTAATTTTTGACGTCGCCCTTGCAGCTTTTCGGTTCATGTTGTAGCACGCATCATTATATCGAGTCTGACTTTCGCTTTAAAGCCTCTAGGCATTCCGGAAATAACGACATGCAGAGGAAGATTCGTCTCCTTAAGTTTCCGACCACTCTTTTGGAAAGTACTTCTGAGTCCCAGTCACATCGCTAATTTTAGAGGGATGACCCTCCTCAAAGTTCGTCAATGGCTAGTTATTGTATGTTGTTGAAGTTGCTGGTGTGATGATGTTGTTGCCTAAGTAAAAGTACTGCTGAGCCCGACAGCGATTCCTGTGCACATCGTGATGGAAAGCGCCCAGTATTAGGAGGTCTCCCAAAGCTGCTCCATAGCGCCAGGAGCGGAATTGAGATTTTCGAGCAGCCGTTGTTCATAAAGCCGTGAGAGCCCTGTCAGGAGTAAACTTTTGTCTGCGTTTCGCCCTTTGGGCTCTTTCATAGAGTCGATGTTCGCTTCGCCACCCAGGGTCCTCAAGCTTGGCGAGCGTATCTCTGGCGACAGTTCGGACCGTGGTAGTCCGGACGATGTCCACCGTATGCTCCATGGAAAGCGGAGCAGGGACGACTGCGTGCACTGCAATTAGCTAAAGTGATAGCAGACTTTGCGCTGCATCTACCGCACTCTCTCCTCCTCCCCACCTGAGCCTCCGCTGGTGTCCAGGACGTGAGCCGTCAGAGAGACCAGTGAAAGCGGAGAGGGACGCGGAGTGGCTGGCGCAGCTGGGTCCCCTAAGCCCCAGCCGCCACTTCAGGCGTGCCAGCACACATCCATGTTCGGCGTTTGTTATGGAGCGCAAACCCGAATAACGCCTGCCGTACCTCTAATGTGGCCCCCGTGTTTGCTCCAACGCTGCTTACGTGAAGACGCTCCTGTTAGGTGCAGCGTACATCGTGCGGCCATCACGAACGTTTCCAAGACTTTGCGAAGCGGTCGTCATTGAAACCTTTGTTTACTTTTTGGCTGGCAATCTATCACCATACCCGGCAACGATGGCCTTTGCGCAACGGTTTGTTCGGAAGCTTGAAAGGCTCACCACCTATTTCTACACGTGCATCGATGACTTTCCATTTCAAATTTTTGTATGGTGAATACCATGTAAGGTGGGCCCTCTCTCAATCTAGTGAGGACTCCACTCGATCCTTTGTTCGACGTTCTGGTTTCACTGTAAAGTCCTAAACTCGCAGCCACAGACTGGCTAGTGACATAGACAGACTACGTTGGCTATAAAATAAGAGAGACTAGAATGGACACTTCCAGGCTTTTAGCCCTCTATTAGCCAGCCATGACTACACAGCGCGTTCCGGTGCGCAGGAACCAACTGGCGACATTTTCGGATAGCAGTGCACGACTCTTCCTAATCACCACTTGCGCAATAACGATGACTTTCCATTTTCTGATGTGCATATGTAATCGGTGCTAAACGTCACGTGGTAGATGCGTTGGACCAACACGGGGGCCACATCAGTACTCGGTGGAGGGCGTTATACCTTGGTTGCTCTCCATAACCGCCGCCAAACATGTGTGGTGGCACGCCTATGGATGGCTAGGGCCTAGGGGGACCCGGCCGGGCAAATAGTCACCTGCGCCCTCTCCCGGTACCTCCGGTCTCCTTGATCTCCTGTAAAGGCGATCACCAGGAGCTCAGGTGGGGAGGAGGAGAGAGTGCGGTAAGCAGCGCAGCGCAAAGGGGTACTATCACTTTTAAAACTAAATCGTGCAAAGTAACCGTCCCTGCGCAACACTCTTCCGTGGAGCATGCGGTTGGAAAATCTTCGGACACGACGGTTGAAACGGTCGCGCATACGAATCCGCGCTCATGTGGGTATTCTTCGATGTGTTAGAGGACTCACTCGGTCCCTTTTGCCTTGGTGCTCACCGTAGAGACCTACACTACAGTCAAAGAGTGGCTTGTGACGCTACACCGAATCAGGAGCTGGCGATAAGCGAAAAGGGAGACTGACTGACTCAATTGGCCATCAATGGTGCCAGCCAGAACTGACTACTGGACAGCGTGGTATAACGGTTGCAATCCTGTGGATGAGTTCGGTAGTGACGTTTAACGCTATACAAAGCTGCCACTCCAGCACCACTGTAGTTGGTGCTTTGTGGCTGGGTATATAAACCGTCAGTTGTGCTCGTCTATATGGCGAGCGATGCGCCTGTTGTGCAGGCTGTCTACATCTGGCAGCAGCAGCCAAAGTGAACCGGCTGAGGAAAATCTATATTGCTTAGCAGTGATATTGCCATGGACACTTCTGGCTCCAGTTTACTGTCACAAAACCATCCCCAGTTTTTCGGTGCACAAGGCTCTAAAAGTTGCAACGTATGAAGTACGCGACGATCTTAACAAACTCCGCCCTACCGAAGCACAACGACACTGAATTTTCTAATGGTATAGCGCCACATGCCATGTCAGACGGGCACTCTCGCGTGTTGACCGACTCACTTTGCAACCAGCTGTACCTTGGGACTTTTCTCTAGGGCCCACTCCAGCGGCCAAGCAAACTGGCTAGATGATATGGACATAAATCGGCATTTTCAGCAGAAAGTGGAGACTGGAATGGGACACTGCGCCCAGCCTGTAAGCCATCATTGGCCAGCCATTGCACCCATCCCAGCATTTTCGATGCACGAGTCTTACAAAACTGAGCGTTTTAAACTGATCGCGCAATGATCTACCACTCGCATCACTGGAGTACGGATAGACTTTCGCTTTGTCGAGGTTGAAGCATATAAACCACGGCCATCTTGTGCGCTCCCCGGTAGAAATTAAAGGAACAACTTCTTCCCGTGGTGCCTCTTTGGCTTTCTTTAAAGAGCCCAAACGGCAGCCGCAGACTGTCATGACACACACAATCGTGGCTGTAAAGCAGAATGGATGACAGGACGGGAAAACTGCCGGCTTATGAGCTTTACTACTGAAATAGCAGCCATTTCACCAGCTCCGGGCATTGCTGAGTGGTGTCAGCAGGCCCAGACTCACAATAATGACTCGAAACTGCAACGATCTATTAATTGCCACATCGCGAGCTACCATGACTTTCGCTTTTCACCTTTGGCAGGCGAGACGTGTCATCTGTGCGCTCACCGGTTTAAAATAAGTAGAATACTCAACCCACTTCTGTGCCAAAGGGCTTTCTCTGGAGCCCAACCAGCAGCAGTAGACTCGGCCACGATGACATGTGTTGCATAACTCGACAAAAGGGAGACTTAAATTGACACTTCTAGCTGTGAAGCCATCACTGGCAAGCTTCGTGAGCATCGGAGCTAGTGGTGCGTGTGCAGACTCTCACCATTTCTGATCTAAAGCGCCACGATCTACCAGATGCACACAAGCACGATGACGTTCCCATTTTGTTTCGGGATATAAATCCATGCTTCGGTGTGAATAATCGGTTCACATTGTGCCATGGGGCTCGCACAAGTGCCCAACCAGCAGCCGCAGACAGGCTAATGATATAGAATCGACACTACCACCGACAGAAGGAGACGAATCGGTACATCTGGCTTATTAGCTAATAATCAAAGCTTGTGCCACTTCCATCTCCGGCATTGTGGTGCTCTCAGAGGGCTAGAGCTCGCAAACGTATTTGATCGAAGCTCTTTGATATCTTCATTGCAACACGAGCACGAGGGCTTTCGCATGATTTAGTCTATGAATCATGCCATTCGCGCCTCCGGTGAGGCAATAAGATAAAGAACTCGACCCGTTGTGCCCGAAGGGCTCTTATCGAATGCCATACCAGCGCAGCCGGAAGACTGGCTAAATGACTACTTCAGAAATGGTATTGCAAATGACAAAGGGCACTGGACTGGATACCACTCGCATGTGTAACCACCACCAGCCAGCCATTAACATACCAAGCATTGTAATGCACGAGGTTTGAACCCTAGCGACGTATCGAAGTTCAACGATCTTCAAACTGCCACGCCACGCTACTATGACTTTCGCGGTTTCGATTGCGCGCATAAACCGCGTCAGCTAAGCTCTGCTGTAAATTAGCATGAATAACTCCTGTTCCCGATTGTGCCGCTGCGCTGCTCTTCTTCTCGGAGCTCCACCCATCAGCCATCAACTGAAGCTAGTGACATGGACAGAATCGTATTGTCAACAAAGAAAAGAGAAACTAAAATAGGCACTTCTAGCCGCAAGCCATCATTGGCCGGCTGTTACCATCCCCAGCTTTTCGGTGCATCGTGAGTCTCAAACTCTACGTACGCTGACTTCAGATGCGCAACGATCAATTAGCTGCCACACGTGCATGAAGATTTTAATCCTATCTGGGCAAAACGAACCATGTGAGCTGGTTCTCCGTGGTGCAGTATTGTAAAAACTCGTTCCGTTGCGCCTCTGCTGTTTCCTTCGTTAGAGTTAAGCACAAACAGCAGCCGTAAAACTGGCGCATGGCAAGAATTGTATTACTGTAAATGAAAGGGGAGACTGAATGGGCCAAGTCCGGCTTTATTAGCCATCATCAGCCAGCCATAACTATCCCTCGGCGTTGTAGTGCTTGATGCTCAAACTCACAACATTTTGATCGAAACGCAAAGATCTATGAATTTCTACACAAGCACGACGACTTTTCGATTTTTATTTGGTTTATAAACCATGTCATCTGGGCGCTGTATATAAATGAAGAACTCGGCCCGTTGTGCCGAAGAGCTCTATCGAAGATGCTACATGCAGCCGAGGGCTGGCTAATGACGCCAGAATGGTGCTGCATAGAAGAGAGAGCTAGATTTGGGACACGTCCCGATTATTAGCCACCACGTCAGCCAGCCATTGCATGGCATCCCAAGCGTTGTGGCGCTGACTCGAACCTCGGCGGTTTAAATCGAAGCCTCACCGATCTTCCAACTGCGCACATGCTATTTAGACGTCCCTTTCTCAAATTTTGGGTGGCCGTTACACATGTCGGCAGGGCGCTGCGCGGTAAATTATATGAATAACTTCGTGCCTTACCGCCTCTGGGCTCTCTCCTGGAGCTCAAACCAGCAGCGTAGTCTGGCTATATGAATTACATAGTATTGCTGCAACTGAGGTAGACTGAGATGTACGACTCCCGCTTGTGTGCCAGCTTCATTGGCCAATCGTTACCATTCGGGCGTTGTGGGTTCTGAGGCTCAAACTCCAGACCGTTTTGATCGAAAACGCAACGATCTTCAACTTCTACACAAGCACGATGACTTTCGATTTTCGATTTGGTATATAAACCATGTCATCTGGGTGCTTTCATGGTATATAAAATGAAGAATTCGACCCGCGGTAGCAAGGCGCTCTATCGAGTGCCATACCAGCGGCCAGCTCGGCTGAATGACACGAGAATGCGCGTATTCATATGCAAAAATAAAAGTGCACTGGAATGGATTACGTCCTGATTTATTTGCTTTTCACCAGCCTGCCATAACAATCTCTGTAGTGTTGCTTTGCACCAGGTGTCGAACTCTGCAGCCTTTTAATCGGAAGCTCACCGATCTGCCATTCGCCACAATGTCACTATGACTTTCCAGTTTCGATGGCGTATATAAGCCATGTCGGCTGGAGCTCTGTGTGTGAGAGTAAAATGAAGTTCGACCCGCGGTGCCGAGGGCTCTATCGGAATGCCATAAATTGCGCAGCGGCGGGCTGGTTTGCGACGTCGAAGATGGTATTGCTGCAAAGAGACAAAGGGCACTGGAATGGATACCTCCTGATTATTACCATCATCAGCCAGCCATAAAAATAATCCCAAGCGTTGTGGTGCACGAGGGTTTTGAACTCCGCAACCTTTTACTCGAAGCTCGTACAACGATCTTCCAAATGCCACACAAGCACTATGACTTTCGCGTTTCGATTTGGTATATAAACCATGTCAGCTTCAGGCGCTCCGCGGTAAATTATATGAATAACTCGTTCGCGATGCCTCTGGGCTATCTCTTTCTGGAGCCCACCCATCAGCCATCAAACTGGCTAGTGACATGGACAGAATCATTTTGTCAACAAAGAAAAGGAGACTGGAATGGACACTTCTAGCCTGTTAGCCATCATTGGCCGGCCGTTCCCATCCCAAACATTTTCGGTGCACGAGTCTCAAACTCGACGTTTTTGATTGATGCGCAACGATCTATAAAATGCCACACGTGCACAATGATTTTCACTTTTTGATTTTGGTATAAAAACCATGTCTGCTGGGCGCTCCACGGTGCATTATAGGTATAACTCGTCCCGTGGTCCCTCTGAGTTTTCGCTAGAGCACAAACAGCAGCTATAGACTGGCTCATGACAGTATTGTATTGCTGTTAAAGAAAAGGGAGACTGAATTGACACGTCCGGCTTATTAGCCATCATTAGCCAGCCATAACCATCCAAGGCGTTGTAGTGCCTGAGGCTCAAACTCACAACGTTTTTGATCAAAACGCAACGATATATGAATTTATACACAAGCACGATAACTTTTGATTTTCGATTTGGTATATAAACCATGTCATCTGGGCGCTCTCCGGTATATAACATGAAGAAATCGACCCGTTGTGCTGAAGGGCTCTATCGAATGCCCTACCAGCAGCCGAAGACTGGCGAATGATATAGAATTGTATTGCTGCATAATAAAAGGTAGACTGAAATTGATACGTCCTGATTATTTGCCATCTTCAGCCAGCCATAAACATCCCAAGCGTTGTTGTGCACGAGTTTTGAACTTGCGACGTTTTTAATCGAAGCTTAACGATCTTCCAACTGCCACACAAGCACTTTGACTTCCCGTTTCGATTTGGTATATAAACCATGTCAGTTGGGTGCTCCGCGGTGCATTATAGTAATAAATCGTCCCGAGGTGCCTTACAGCTTTCGCTAGAGCACAAACAGCAGCCATAGACAGGCTCATGACCGAATTTTATTGCTGTAAATTAAAATGGAGACTGAATTGGACACGTCCGGCTTATTAGCCATCATCAGCTAGCCATAACTATCCCCGGCGTTGTAGTGCCTGAGGCTCAAATTCACAACGTTTTCGATCAAAGTGCAACGTTGTATGAATTAATACACAAGCAAGATGATTTTCGATTTTCGATTTGGTATATAAATTATGTCAGCTGGGCGTTCCCCGATATATAACATGAAAAACTCGATCCGTTGTGCCAAAGTGCTCTATCGAATGCCCTACCAGCAGCCGAAGACTGGCTTATTACATAGAATTGTATTTCTGCATAAGACACGGGAGACTGGAATGGAAACGTCCGGATTATTTGCCATCATCAGCCAGCCATAACAATCCCAAGCGTTGTGGTGCACGAGGTTTGAACTTGCGACGATTTTAATCGATCCTCAACGATCTTCCAAATGCTACACAAGCAATTTGACTTCCTGTTTCGATTTGGTATATAAACCAAGTCAGCTTGGCGATCCGCGGTAAATTATATGAATAAATCGTCCCGTGATGCCTCTGGGCTATCTCTTTCTGGAGCCCACCCATCAGCCATAAACTGGCTAGTGACATGGACAGAATCATTTTGTCAACAAAGAAAAGGGAGACTGGAATGGACACTTCTAGCCTGTAAGCCATCATTGGCCAGCCGTTCCCATCCCAAACATTTCGGTGCATGAGTCTCAAACTCACGACGTTTTTGATTGATGTGCAACGATCTATAAACTGCCACACGTGCACGATGATTTTGAACTTTTTGATTTTGGTATAAAAACCATGTCTGCTGGGCGCTCCACGGTGCATTATAGGTATAACTCGTCCCGTGGTCCCACTGAGTTTTCGCTAGAGCACAAACAGCAGCTATAGACTGGCTCATGACAGAATTTTATTGCTGTTAAAGAAAAGGGAGACTGAATTGGACACGTCCGGCTTATTAGCCATCATTAGCCAGCCATAACCATCCAAGGCGTTGTAGTGCCTGATGCTCAAACTCACAACGTTTTTGATCGAAGTGCAATGATCTAGGAAGTTTTATACAAGCACGATGACTTTCGATTTTCGATTTGGTATATAAACCATATCATCTAGGCACTCCCCGGTTTATAATATGAAGAACTCGACTTCAAAAACTGAGACTGGAATGGACACTCCTTGCCTGGAAGCCATCTTTGGCCAGTCATAATCATCCCCAGCTTTTAACTGCACGAGTCTTGAATTCACGACGATTTTGAATTGAATCCTAACGATCTATTACATGCCACACGAGCACGATTACTTTTCCTTTTCAATTTGGATATGAAAACCATGTTAGCTGGGTGCTCCACGGTGAGTTATAGAATTAACTCCTCTGGCTTGTAAGCCATCATCAGCCAGCCATAACCATCCCAGCTTTTCGGTGCACGAGGCCCAAACTCGCGACTTTTTTGGTCGAAGCGCAACGCTCTTCCAACTGCCACATGAGCACTTTCACTTCCCGTTTTCGATTTATGTTAATAAACCGTTTCAGCTGGGCGCTCCCTGGTATATTATAGGAATAAATCGGACCCGTTGTGCCGTTAGGAACTCTCCTACAGAGCCAAACAGCAGCCGAAGACAACTATGGCTCGAATCGTATTGCCGTACAAAGAGAAATGGAGACTGAGATTGGACACGTCCAGTCTTATTTGCCATCAGTCAATAGCCATAACTATCCCCAGCTTTGGTGCACGAGGCTCAGGTTCACGAAGTTTTTGATCGAAAAGCGCAGACGTCTACAACTTTTACACAAGCACGATGAATTTCGATTTTTCGATTTGGTATTTAAATTATGTCAGCCTGGTGCTCCCCGATATATAGCGAAGAACTCGATCCCGTTGGGCCGTAGGTGCTCTTTCAGACTCTCTCCGGCAGCCGAAGACTGGCTTATGACATCGAATCATATTTATCTACATAAGACAAAGGGAGACTGGAATGGATACGTCTAGCCTGTTAGCCATCGCGGGCCAGTCATCACTATAATCCCAAGCATTGTGGTGCACGAGTCCCTGATTTTGCAGCATTCTAATTGAAGCGCAACGATCTATTAACTTCCACATGAGCACGAGTTTTCCGTTTTCATTGGGTAACAAACCATGTCAACTGGTTGTTCCCCGATATATCATGGAATAACCCGTACAATTGTGCATTGGGGCTATCTCTAGTGCACAACAAGCAGCCCAAGACTAACTAGTGACAAAGCATCGTATTGCCGACGAAGAAAGGGGAGACTAACTATAGCAAGTAGTATTCTGAATGCCTGATTTTCTGACGTCGACCTTGCAGCTTTCATTTCGTGTTTTAGCCAGCACCATTATAGCGATCTTACTTTTGATTAAAATCCTCTAGGCATTCCGACATAACAACATCCAGAGGAAGATTATTGCATGCTTTGACCACTCTTTTGGAGAAAAAGTACTTTCGAACGTCAATTTAAAGGATGAAATCTCAAGTTCGTTGTGTTGTTGCTAACTCAAAGTAATTGCCTTGGACAAGGCAGCAGTCCTGAACACGTAGTATGCGGAATGTTAGTATGAGGTCTCCCCGAAGCTGTCCATAGCGCAAGGGAAAGAGCTTGAGATTAGACAGCCGTTGTTCATAAGGCTGTGAGCCCTGTGCTAGGACCTATTTGTCTGCTCGCCTTTGGACCTTTTCGAGGATGTTGCTGTCCTTCGCCGCCAAGAGTCTCCAATCTTGGATAGCGGATTCCAACTGCGGCCTCACGAAGGCTCCAAAGATTCTGGTGTAACAGTCGTTATTGAAGGCTGAAAAAATATCGTTTGACGAGGCACATCATCGACATCGCTGACTTTGCTACCTTTGCGCAATGTAGGGAGGGTTTAAGTGAGGGCGTGATCCAGCCTCCCAGCTCCTTTTGGGCATCTAAATCTTTCAATGTTATGCCATTTAGTCGGTTAGCCGTACGATTCGAAGGATTGATTTTCCCGACACATGATGTTGAGCTTGCTCTCATTTAATGGAAAGAGCCAGTCCTAAGAACATTTTTTGAGTCTAAGTTTGCATGAAAGTTCTCTTCCTCAGCCGCAGTTTGAATGACGCACAAGTAGTTGAGATAATCGGCAAACATGGAAAATATCGCAGTCCAGTTCACTGGCGCAACCGTTGATGTAGACAATGAACAAAATAGGGCCGAGAACAGAGACTTGGGCAACACCACTCTCAACCTCAACATTGGCCGACTGTTTGTCGCTGATATAGACAGTTTGCGCCTGATTTTATAAATAAGGTGGTGGTACGGCACACTATCGAAAGCCATTTTTGATTTCGATAATGATTGCGTGCATTGTATTTCACCGATGTCTCAGAGGACTCATTCTTCTTTTTCTGCCTTGGGTCTCACTCTAGAATATCACAAGCAGCCGCAGACTGGCCAGTTAAATACACAGAATCATATAACCGACAACAAAAATGGAGACTCCGTTGGACACTTCTGGCCAGCCGCATTGGTGAGTTACCTTTGAATTCCCTATTTGTACATGCGTGTAATGGTATCAAGATATGTATGTCGGTTTGTTGGCGAGGCCAATTTATATGAGCCAACTGGGTGGAACATAGTTGTAAAAGAGCAGACAGGAAAAAAACTCCCAGTTATTTTTAGGAGAATAAAACCGTCGCACGTGGGCGAGGGTGGTTTCAATGGGGGGGGGTTGGGAAAGCAATGCTTCGAATTGTACGGTTTGCCAACTAAATGACATACCATTGAAAGAAGTGGATGCCCAAAAGGACCTGGGAGTCTGGATCACACCCTCGCTTAAACCGTCCCTACATTGCGCAAAGGTAGCGAAGTTAGCGATGTCAATGCCTTGTCTCGACAAACGAGATTTTTCAGCCTTCAATGATGACTGCTTCACCGAAGTTTCGAAACAAGTGATAACGTTCAGAGACCGCATGGACTATGGCTGCCAGGTTCGGCTGATGCGAACACTCAAGGTTTCACCAAGGTGTGCAGATAGTTAAGCCGGGAAGACCTCGGTAAGGGAATTATGCTAGCTCGTGGGCCCTCGGATGAAAATAATAACACATAAAAAATGTTATTTGAATATAGCGAAATGTATTATAAATGCCTTATTTTCTGACGTTGCCCTTGCAGCTTTCAGTTACTGTTGTAGCACGCAGCATAATATCGATCTAACTAACTGTTAACATTCACTAGGGATTGCGACATAACAACAATGAGAGGATAATTATTCCAAGCTTCGACAACTCTTTTGGAGAAAGAGTACTTCTGAGATTTTAGTCTAGCCCCAGTCGCACGTTATTTGAGAGGATGACATCTCACGGTGTCAACAAGGTGTGCAGATAGTTAAGCAGGTTGGACCTCGGGGACCTCCGCATGGGAATCATGGGACTGCGTGAGCCCTCGGATGAAAATTAAAACACATAAATAAATGTTACTTAACTATAGCAAATAGTATTCTCAATGCCTTTTTTTCTCGGAAATGAAAAAGAAGGAAAAAAAGCTTGTTTTAAGAGGCACAGCATTGACATCGCTGACCTAGCTACCTTTACGCATCGCGAGCACGTAGACATAGACAGAATCGTATTGCCAAAAAGGAGACCGGAATGGCTATTCTCGGCTTATTAGACATCATCAGTCAGCCATAACTAACCACAGCATTGCAATGCAAAAGGCTATACTCGTGACCATTTTGATCGAAGTGCAACGCTATACCTTATATCACACGCGCACGAAAACTTTCCCTTTTCGATTGTGCATATAATCCATGCCTTGTGGGCACTCCTTCTTGGGTTAGAGGGCTCAATCGTCACTTTGTGTCTTGGAGCTCACTTTAGAGACCATTCACAGCGAACGACTGGCAAGTGACATGGACAGAATCTTATTTGCGATAAAGAAAAGGAAGACTGCAGGCGTAAACTAGCTAGTGACATAAACAGATTCGTATTGCCTACAAATAAAGCAGACTGGGAAAGGCACATCTGACTTATTAGCCATCAACAGCCAGCCATTAATAACCACAGCCTTGTGGGGCACAAGAATCCAAATAGCAAGAGTTTGTTAGAGGTTTAACGCATTCAAGACTGCCACACGAGAACGATAACATTCCCATTTCGATTGGATGTATAAAACATGTTCTATGGGCGATACGGGACATATTATAGGAATATCTCGTACCGTTAGGCCTTAAGGCTCTCTCTAGAGCCCATCCAACAGCCGTAAACTGGATAGTGACATAAACAGAATCGTATTGAGGACAAAGAAAAGAGACGGGGATGTGCACTTATGGCTTATTGGCCATCGTCAGCCAGTCATTACTAACCACCGCATTGCGGTGCGCGAGGCTCGATCTCGCGACGTTTCTGATCGAAGCGCAACGTTCTACCTTATGCCACACGAGCACGATGAATTTCCACTATCGATTGGCTGTAAAAACCATGTCAGATGGGCGCTACCTGATATATTATTGGGAAAGCTCGTCTCGTTGTGCCTTGAGGCTCTCTTTAGAGCCCATCCAACAGCCGTAAACTGGCTAGTAACGTAGACAGAATCGAATTGCTGACAAAGAAAAGAGAGGAAATGTCGCCTTCTGGCTTATAAGCCACCATCAGCCAGTCATTACTAACCACAACATTGCGGTGCCCGAGGCTAGAACCCGCAACGTGTTTGATCGAAGAACAATGCTCTACCTAATGCCACACGAGCACGATGACTTTCCCTTTTCACTTTAAAAAATATAAGCCATGTCAGATGGGCGTTTTCCGATGTGTAAGACGCTTCCATTCTCATGTGGTGCCTTGGAGCTCTCTCTTGAGCCCTTTCTAGCAGCCCTTCTACCATATGCCACCCGAGAACGATGACTATCCTTTTTAGATTTCGTATAAATGCCATATCAGCTGGGTGCTCCCTGGTGGGTTATTGGTATAACTCGTCCCCATGAGCACTGTGGCTCTGTCTTGGGCCGAGCCAGCAGCCGCAGACTGGCTAATGACATAGAATTGAATTGCCGATAAAGAAAATAGAGACTGGAATGGGCGTTTCTGGCGTATTTGCCATCATCTACCGGATAGTATTATGCGAGCATTGCGGTGCCCAATGTTCGAACTCACGACAATGTTGATTAAAGCGCAACGATCTACCAACTCCCACTCATGCACGATAACTTTCCCTTTTCGATTTGCTATATTAACCGAGTCAACTGGGCACTCCGCGGTGGTTTATTGGAATATCTCGTCCCGTTGTGCCTTGGGGCACTCTCTAGAGTTCAACCAGCAGCCGTAGGCTAGGTAATGACATAGAATTGCATTGCCGACAAAGAAAATAGAGACTGGAATGGGCGTTTCTGGCGTATTTGAAATCATCTACCAAATAGTATTATGCCCGGCGTTGTAGTGCCCAAGGCTTGATCTCGCGACGATTTTGATCGAAGCGCAGTAAGCTTCCGACTGCCACTCGTGCACGATAACTTTCCCTGTTCGATTTATTATATTAACCTAGTCAGCTGGGCGCTCCGTGGTGTTTTAGTGGGAAAACTCGTCCCGTTGTGCCTTGGGGCTCTCTAGATCCTAGCCAGCAGACAAAGACTGACCAATGGCATAGAATTGTATTGCCAAAAAATAAAAGGGAGACTGAAATGGGCTTTTTCGGCGTATTCGCCATAATCTACCAAATAGTACTATGCCCGGCGTTGTAGTGCCCAAGGCTTGATCTCGCGACGATTTTGCTCGACGCGCAGTAAGCTAACAACTGCCACTCATGCACGATAACGTTCCTCTATCTATTTGCTATATAAACAAAATCGTCTTGGCGCTCTGCGGTGTACGAATAATGCGTCTGGTTGTGCGTTGGGACTCTCTCTAGAGACCAGCAAGCAGCCGTAGACTAGGTAAGGTCATAAAATCATATTGCCGACAAAGAAAAGGGAAACGGAAATACGCACTTCAGGCTTATTTGCTATCATCTACCAGATATACCAATTCCATGCTTTGTGGTACCCAAGGCTCGAACTCATGCCAATTTTGATTAAACCGTAGCGAGCTGCAAACTGCCACTCGTGCACGATAACTTTCCCTTTTCGATTTGCAATATTAACCAAGTCAGCTGGGCACTCCGCGGTGGTTTATTGTAATATCTCGACCCGTTGTGCCTTGGGGCTCTCTCTAGAGCCCAACCAGCAGCCGTAGACTAGGTAATGACATATAATTGCATTGCCGACAAAGAAAATAGAGACTGGAATGGGCGTTTCTGGCGTATTTGTAATCATCTACCAAATAGTACTTTGTCCGGCGTTGTAGAGCCCAAGGCTTGATCTCGCGACGTATTTGATCGAAGCGCAGTAAGCTTCCGACTGCCACTCGTGCACGATAACTTTCCCTGTTCGAATTATTATATTAACCTAGTCAGCTGGGCGCTCCGTGGTGTTTTAGTGGGAAAACTCGTCCCGTTGTGCCTTGGGGCTCTCTAGAGCCCAGCCAGCAGACAAAGACTGACTAATGGCATAGAATGGTATTGCCAACAAAGAAAAGGGAGACTGAAATGGGCTTTTTCGGCGTATTCGCCATAATCTACCAAATAGTACTATGCCCGGCGTTGTAGTGCCCAAGGCTTGATCTCGCGACGATTTTGCTCGAAGCGCAGTAAGCTAACAACTGCCACTCATGCACGATAACTTTCCCTTATCTATTTGCTATATAAACCAAGTCGGCTTGGCGCTCTGCGGTATAGTATACGAATAATGCGTCTGGTTGTGCGTTGGGACTCTCTCTAGAGACCAGCAAGCAGCCGTAGACTAGGTAAGGTCATAAAATCATATTGCCGACAAAGAAAAGGGAGACGTAAATACGCACTTCAGGCTTTTTTGCTATCATCTACCAGATATACCGATTCCATGCTTTGTGGTGCCCAAGGCTCGAACTCATGCCAATTTTGATAAAAGCGCAGCGAGCTGCAAACTGCCACTCGTGCACGATAACTTTCCTTTCGATTTGCTATATTAACCAAGTCAGCTGGGCACTCCGCGGTTGTTTATTGGAATAACTCGTCACGTCGTGCCTTGGGACCCACTCTAGAGCCCATCCAACAGCCGTAAACTGGCTAGTGACATAAACAGAATCGTAGTGATGACAAAGAAAAGAGACGGGGATGTGCACTTATGGCTTATTGGCCATCGTCAGCCAGTCATTACAAACCACCGCACTGCGGTGCGCGAGGCTCGATCTCGCGACGTTTCTGATCGAAGCGCAACGTTCTACCTTATGCCACACGAGCACGATGAATTTCCACTATCGATTGGCTGTAAAAACCCTGTCAGATGGGCGCTACCTGATATATTATTGGGAAAGCTCGTCTCGTTGTGCCTTAAGGCTCTCTTTAGAGCCCATCCAACAGCCGTAAACTGGCTAGTAACATAGACAGAATCGAATTGCTGACAAAGAAAAGAGAGGAAATGTCGCCTTCTGGCTTATAAGCCCACCATCAGCCAGTCATTACTAACCACAACATTGCGGTGCTCGAGGCTAGAACCCGCAGCAGCCGTAGACTAGGTAATGACATAGAATTTAATTGCCGACAAAGAACAGGTAGACTGGAATTAGAGTTTCTGGCGTATTTGTAATCATCTACCAGATAGTACTTTGCCCAGTTTTGGGGTGCCTGAGGCTCGACCTCGCGACCATTTTGATCGACGCGCACTGAGCTACCAACTGCCACTCATGCCAGATGAATTTCCCTTTTCGATTTGCTATATGAACTAAGTCGGTTTGGCGCTCTACGGTGTATTATAACAATAATGCGCCTGGTTGTGCTTTGGGACTCTTTCTAGAGACCAACAAGCAGCCGTAGACTAGGTAATGACATTAAATCGTATTGCCGACAAAGAAAAAGGAGACGGAAATAGGCACTTCAGGCTTATTTGCTATCATCTACCAGATATAAAAATCCCATTCATTGTGCTGCCCAAGGTTCGAACTCCGACGATTTTGATCAAAGCGCAGCGAGCTTCCAACTGCCACTAGTGCACGATATGTATCCCTTTTCGATTTGCTATATTAACCAAGTCAGCTGGGCGCTCCGCGGTGGTTTATTGGAATAACTCGTCCCGTTGTGCCTTGAGGCTCCCTCTAGAGCCCAGGCAGCAGCCGTAGACTAGGGTAATGAGATAGAATAGTATTGCCGACAAAGAAAAGGTAGACTGGAATGGGCGTTTCTGGCGTATTTGTAATCATCTACCAGATACTACTATGCCCAGCTTTGGGGTGCCTGAGGCTCGACCTTGTGACGATTTTGATCGATGCGCAGTGAGCTATTAACTGCCACTCATGCCAGATGAATTTCCGTTTTCGATTTGCTATATGAACCAAGTCGGGTTTGGCGCTCTACGGTGTATTATAAGAATAATGCGTCTGGTTGTGCTTTGGGACTCTCTCTAGAGACCAACAAAGCAGCCGTAGACTAGGTAAGGACATTAAATCGTATTGCCGACAAAAGAAAAGGAGACGAAATAGGCACTTAAGGCTTATTTGCAATCATGTACAATATATAAAAATCCCATTCTTAGTGCTGCCTATGGCTCGAACTCACGACGATTTTGATCAAAGCGCAACGAGCTTACAACTGCCACTAGTGCACGAAATGTTTCCCTTTTCGATTTGCTATATTATCCAAATCAGCTGGGTGCTCCGCGGTGGTTTATTGGAATAACTAATCTCGTTGTGCCTTGCGGCTCTCTCCAGAGCCCAGGCAGCAGCCGTAAACCAGGTAATGACATAGAACTGTATTGCAGATAAAGAAAAGGTAGACTGGAATGGGCGTTTCTGGCGTATTTGTAATCATCTACCAGATACTACTATGCCCAGCTTTGGGGTGCCTGAGGCTCGACCTCGCGACGATTTTGATCGATGCGCAGTGAGCTACCAACTGCCACTCATGCCAGATGAATTTCCCTTTTCGATTTGCTATATGAACCAAGTCGGTTTGGCGCTCTACGGTGTATTATAAGAATAATGCGTCTGGTTGTGCTTTGGGAATCTCTCTAGAGACCATAAAGCAGACGTAGACTAGGCAAGGACATAAATCGTATTGCCGACAAAGAAAAAGAAGACGGAAATAGGCACTTCAGGCTTATTTGCTATCATCTGCCAGATATGAAAATCCCATTCTTTGTGCTGCCAAAGGCTCGAACTCCCGACGATTTTGATCAAAGCGCAGCGAGTTTCCAACTGCCACTAGTGCACGATATGTATCCCTTTTCGATTTGCTATATTATCCAAGTCAGCTGGGTGCTCCGCGGTGGTTTATTGGAATAACTCGTCCCGTTGTGCCTTGAGGCTCCCTCTAGAGCTCATGCAGCAGCCGTAGACTAGGCAATGACATAGAATTGTATTGCCGACAAAGAAACGGTAGACTGGAATGGGCGTTTCTGGCGTATTTGTAATTATCTACCAGATACTACTATGCCCAGCTTTGGGGTGCCTGAGGCTCGACCTTGCGACGATTTTGATCGATGCGCAGTGAGCTATTAACTGCCACTCATGCCAGATGAATTTCCGTTTTCGATTTGCTATATGAACCCAGTCGGTTTTGCGCTCTACGGTGTATTATAAGAATAATGCGTCTGGTTGTGCTTTGGGACTCTCTCTAGAGACCAAAAGAGCCGTAGACTAGGTAAGGACATTAAATCGTATTGCCGACAAAGAAAAAGGAAGACGGAAAATAGGCACTTCAGGCTTATTTGCTATCATCTACCAGATATGAAAAATCCCATTCTTTGTGCTGCCTAAGGCTCGAACTCACGACGATTTTGATCAAAGCGCAGCGAGTTTCCAACTGCCACTAGTGCACGATATGTATCCCTTTTCGATTTGCTATATTATCCAAGTCAGCTGGGTGCTCCGCGGTGGTTTATTGGAATAACTCGTCCCGTTGTGCCTTGAGGCTCCCTCTAGAGCTCATGCAGCAGCCGTAGACTAGGCAATGACATAGAATTGTATTGCCGACAAAGAAACGGTAGACTGGAATGGGCGTTTCTGGCGTATTTGTAATTATCTACCAGATACTACTATGCCCAGCTTTGGGGTGCCTGAGGCTCGACCTTGCGACGATTTTGATCGATGCGCAATGAGCCATTAACTGCCACTCATGCCAGATGAATTTCCGTTTTCGATTTGCTATATGAACCAAGTCGGTTTGCGCTCTACGGTGTATTATAAGAATAATGCGTCTGGTTGTGCTTTGGGACTCTCTCTAGAGACCAACAAGGAGCCGTTGACTAGGTAAGGACATTAAATCGTATTGCCGACAAAGAAAAAGGAGAAGAAAATAGGCAATTTAGGCTTATTTGCAATCATGTACAATATATAAAAATCCCATTCTTAATGCTGCCTATAGCTCGAACTCACGACGATTTTTATCAAAGCGCAACGAGCTTCCAACTGCATCTAGTGCACCATTACTATCCTGTTTTGATTTGCTATATAAACCAAGTCAGCTGGGTGCTCCGCGGTGGTTTATTGGAATAACTAATCTCGCTGTGCCTTGAGGCTCTCTCCAGAGCCCAGGCAGCAGCCGTAAACCAGGTAATGACATAGAACTGTATTGCAGATAAAGAAAAGGTAGACTGGAATGGGCGTTTATGGCGTATTTGTAGTCATCTACCAGATACTAATTTGCCCAGCTTTGGGGTGCCCGAGGCTCAACCTCACGACGATTTTGATCGATGCACAGTGAGCTACCATCTGCCACTCATGCCAGATGAATTTCTGTTTTCGATTTGCTATATTAACCAAGTCAGCTGGGCGCTCCGCGGTGGTTTATTGGAATAACTCGTCCCGTTGTGCCTTGAGGCTCCCTCTAGAGCCCAGGCAGCAGCCGTAGACTGGGTAATGAGATAGAATAGTATTGCCGACAAAGAAAAGGTAGACTGGAATGGGCGTTTCTGGCGTATTTGTAGTCATCTACCAGATACTACTATGCCCGGCTTTGGGGTGCCCAAGGCTCGACCTTGTGACGATTTTGATCGATGCGCAGTGAGTTATTAACTGCCACTCATGCCAGATGAATTTCCGTTTTCGATATGCTATATGAACCAAGTGGGTTTGGCGCTCTACGGTGTACTATAAGAATAATGCGTCTGGTTGTGCTTTGGGACTCTCTCTAGAGACCAAAAAGCAGCCGTAGACTAGGTAAGGACATTATATCGTATTGCCGACAAAAAAAGGAGACGAAAAAAGGCACTTAAGGCTTATTTGCAATCATGTACAATATATAAAAATCCCATTCTTAGTGCTGCCTATGGCTCGAACTCACGACGATTTTGATCAAAGCGCAACGAGCTTACAACTGCCACTAGTGCACGAAATGTTTCCCTTTTCGATTTGCTATATTATCCAAATCAGCTGGGTGCTCCGCGGTGGTTTATTGGAATAACTAATCTCGTTGTGCCTTGAGGCTCTCTCCAGAGCCCAGGCAGCAGCCGTAAACCAGGTAATGACATAGAACTGTATTGCAGATAAAGAAAAGGTAGACTGGAATGGGCGTTCTTGCGTATTTGTAATCATCTACCAGATACTACTATACCCAGCTTTGGGGTGCCTGAGGCTCGACCTCGCGACGATTTTGATCGATGCGCAGTGAGCTACCAACTGCCACTCATGCCAGATGAATTTCCCTTTTCGATTTGCTATATGAACCAAGTCGGTTTGCGCTCTACGGTGTATTATAAGAATAATGCGTCTGGTTGTGCTTTGGGAATCTCTCTAGAGACCATAAAGCAGACGTAGACTAGGCAAGGACATAAATCGTATTGCCGACAAAGAAAAAGAAGACGGAAATAGGCACTTCAGGCTTATTTGCTATCATCTACCAGATATGAAAAATCCCATTCTTTGTGCTGCCAAAGGCTCGAACTCCCGACGATTTTGATCAAAGCGCAGCGAGCTTCCAACTGCACTAGTGCACGATATGTATCCCTTTTTCGATTTGCTATATGACCAAGTCAGCTGGGTGCTCCGCGGTGGTTTATTGGAATAACTCGTCCCGTTGTGCCTTTGAGGCTCCCTCAGAGCCCATGCAGCAGCCGTAGACTAGGCAATGACATAGAACTGTATTGCCGACAAAGAAAACGGTAGACTGGAATGGGCGTTTCTGGCGTATTTGTAATTATCTACCAGATACTACTATGCCCAGCTTTGGGGTGCCTGAGGCTCGACCTTCGCGACGATTTTGATCGATGCGCAGTGAGCTACTAACTGCCACTCATGCCAGATGAATTTCCGTTTTTCGATTTGCTATATGAACCAAGTCGGTTTGCGCTCTACGGTGTATTATAAGAATAATGCGTCTGGTTGTGCTTTGGGACTCTCTCTAGAGACCAACAAGGAGCCGTTGACTAGGTAAGGACATTAAATCGTATTGCCGACAAAGAAAAAAGGAGACGAAAATAGGCAATTTAGGCTTATTTGCAATCATGTACAATATATAAAAATCCCATTCTTTAATGCTGCCCACAGGCTCGAACTCACGACGATTTTTGATCAAAGCGCAACGAGCTTCCAACTGCATCTAGTGCACGATACTTCCTGTTTTGATTTGCTATATAAACCAAGTCAGCTGGGTGCTCCGCGGTGGTTTATTGGAATAACTAATCTCGTTGTGCCTTGAGGCTCTCTCCAGAGCCCAGGCAGCAGCCGTAAACCAGGTAATGACATAGAACTGTATTGCAGATAAAGAAAAAGGGTAGACTGGAATGGGCGTCATGGCGTATTTGTAGTCATCTACCAGATACTAATTTGCCCAGCTTTGGGTGCCCGAGGCTCGAACTCACGACGATTTTGATCGATGCACAGGAGCTACCATCTGCCACTCATGCCAGATGAATTTCTGTTTTCGATTTGCTATATTAACCAAGTCAGCTGGGCGCTCCGCGGTGGTTTATTGGAATAACTCGTCCCGTTGTGCCTTGAGGCTCCCTCTAGAGCCCAGGCAGCAGCCGTAGACTGGGTAATGACGATAGAATAGTATTGCCGACAAAGAAAAGGTAGACTGGAATGGGCGTTTCTTGCGTATTTGTAATCATCTACCAGATACTAATATGCCCAGCTTTGGGGTGCCTGAGGCTCGACCTCGTGACGATTTTTGATCGATGCGCAGTGAGCTACCAACCGCCACTCATGCCAGATGAATTTCCGTTTTCGATTTGCTATATGAACCAAGTCGGGTTTGGCGCTCTACGGTGTATTATAAGAATAATGCGTCTGGTTGTGCTTTTGGGACTCTCTACTAGAGACCAACAAGCAGCCGTAGAATAGGTAAGGACATTAAATCGTATTGCCGACAAAGAAAAGGAGACGGAAATAGGCACTTTCAGGCTTTATTTGCTATCATCTACCAGATATAAAAATCCCATTCTTTGTGCTGCCCAAGGCTCGAACTCACGACGATTTTGATCAAAGCGCAGCGAGTTTCCAACTGCCACTAGTGCACGATATGTTTCCCTTTTCGATTTGCTATATTAACCAAGTCAGCTGGGCGCTCCGCGGTGGTTTATTGGAATAACTCGTCCCGTTGTGCCTTGAGGCTCCCTCTAGAGCCCAGGCAGCAGCCGTAGACTAGGTAATGACATAGAATTGTATTGCCGACAAAGAAAAGGTAGACTGGAATGGGCGTTTCTGGCGTATTTGTAATTATCTACCAGATACTACTATGCCCAGCTTTGGGGTGCCTGAGGCTCGACCTCGTGACGATTTTGATCGATGCGCAGTGAGCTACCAACTGCCACTCATTCCAGATGAATTTCCCTATTTCGATTTGCTATATGAACCAAGTCGGTTTGGCGCTCTACGGTGTATTATAAGAATAATGCGTCTGGTTGTGCTTTGGGATTCTCTCTAGAGACCAACAAGAATCCGTAGAATATGAAATGACATTAAATCGTTTTGCCGACAAAGAAAAGGGAGACGGAAATAGGCAGTTCAGGCTTATTTGCTATCATCTACCAGATATAAAAATCCCATTCTTTGTGCTGCCCAAGGCTCGAACTCACGACGATTTTTGTCAAAGCGCAGTGAACTTCCAACTGCCACTAGTCCTCGATATGTTTCCCTTTTCGATTTGCTATATTAACCAAGTCAGCTGGGCACTCCGCGGTGGTTTATTGAAATAACTGATCCCGTTGTGCCTTGAGGCTTCGTCTAGAACCCAGGCAGGAGCCGTAGACTAGGTGACGACATAGAATTGTATTGCCGACAAAGAAAAGGTAGACTGGTATGGGCGTTTCTGGCGAATTTGTAAGCATCTACCAGATACTACTATGCCCAGCTTTGGGGTGCCTGAGGCTCGACCTCGCGGCGATTTTGATCGATGCGCAGTGAGCTACCAACTGCCAATCATTCCAGATAACTTTCCGTTTTCGATTTGCTATATGAACCAAGTGGGTTTGGCGCTCTACGGTGTACTATAAGAATAATGCGTCTGGTTGTGCTTTGGGACTCTCTCTAGAGACCAACAAGCAGCCGTAGAATAGGTAAGGACATTAAATCGTATAGCCGACAAAGAAAAGGAGACAGTAAAAGTGCACTTCAGGTTTATTTACTATCATCTACCAGATATAAAAATCCCATTCTTTGTGCTGCCCAAGGCTCGAACTCACGATGATATTGATCAAAGCGCAGCGGGCTTCAAAATTCCACTAGTGCACGATATGTTTCCCTTTTCGAATTGCTATATAAACCAAGTCAGCTGGGCGCTCCGTGGTGGTTTATTGGAATAACTCATCCCGTTGTGCCTTGAGGTTTCCTCTAGAGCCCAGGCAGCAGCCGTAAACTAGGTACTGATATAGAATTGTATTGCCGACAAAGAAAAGGTAGAATGGAATGGGCGTTTCTGGCGTATTTATAATCATCTACCAGATACTACTATGCCCAGCTTTGGGGTGCCTGAGACTCGACCTCGCGACGATTTTGATCGATGCGCAGTGAGCTACCAACTGCCACTCATTCCAGATGAATTTCCCTTTTCGATTTTGCTATATGAACCAAGTCGGTTTGGCGCTCTACGGTGTATTATAAGAATAATGCGTCTGGTTGTGCTTTGGGACTCTCTCTAGAGACCAACAAGCAGCCGTAGAATAGGTAAGGACATTAAGTCGTATAGCCGACAAAGAAAAAGTAGACGGAAATAGGCATTTCAGGTTTATTTGCTATCATCTACCAGATATAAAAATCCCATTCTTTGTGCTGCCCAAGGCTCGAACTCACGATGATATTGATCAAAGCGCAGCGGGCTTCAAAATTCCACTAGTGCACGATATGTTTCCCTTTTCGAATTGCTATATAAACCAAGTCAGCTGGGCGCTCCGTGGTGGTTTATTGGCATAACTCGTCCCGTTGTGCCTTGAGGCTCCCTCTAGAGCCCAGGCAGCATCCGTAGACTAGGTAATGACATAGAATTGTATTGCCGACAAAGAAAAGGTAGACTAGAATGGGCGTTCTTGCGTATTTGTAATCATCTACCAGATACTACTATGCCCACCTTTGGGGTGCCTGAGGCTTGACCTCGTGGCGATTTCGATCGATGCGCAGTGAGCTACCAACTGCCAATCATTCCACATAAATTTCCGTATTCGATTTGCTATATGAACCAAGTGGGTTTGGCGCTCTACGGTGTATTATAACAATAATGCGTCTGGTTGTGCTTTGGGACTCTTTCTAGAGACCAACAAGAAGCCGTAGAATAAGTAATGACATTAAATCGTATTGCCGAAAAAGAAAAAGGAGACGGAAATAGGCATTTCAGGCTTATTTGCTATCATCTACCAGATATAAAAATCCCCTTCTTTGTGCTGCCCAAGGCTCGAACTCACGACGATTTCTATCAAATGCAGCGAGCTTCCAACTGCCACTAGTGCACGATTAGTATCCCTTTTCGATTTGCTATATAAACCAAGTCAGCTGGGCGCTCCGCGGTGGTTTATTGGAATATCTCGTCCCGTTGTGCATTGAGGCTCTCTCTAGAGCCTAGGCAGCAGCCGTTGACTAGGAAATGACATAAAATTGTATTGCCGCCAAAGAAAAGGTAGACTGAAATGGGCGTTTCTGGCGTATTTATAATCATCTACCAGATATTACTATGCCCAGCTTTGGGGTGCCTGAGGCTCGACATCGCGACGATTTTGATTGATGCGCTGTGAGCTAGCAACTGCCACTCATGCCAGATGAATTTCCTATTTCCATTTGCTATATGAACCAAGTCGGTTTGCACTCTACGGTGTATTATAAGAATAATGCGTCTGGTTGTGCTTTGGGACTCTCTCTAGAGACCAACCAGCAGCCGTAGGCTAGGTAAGGACATTGAATCCTTTTGCCTACAAAGAAAAAGGAGACGGAAAAAGGGCACCTCAGGCTTATTTGCTATCATCTACCAGATATAAAAATCCCATTCTTTGTGCTGCCCAAGGCTCGAACTCACGACGATTTTTGTCAAAGCGCAGCGAACTTCCAACTGCCACTAGTGCACGATTACTATCCCTTTTCGATTTGCTATAAAAAACCAAGTCAGCTGGGCGCTCCGCGGTAGTTTATTGGAATAACTCGTCTCGTTGTGCATTGAGGCTCTCTCTAGAGCCTAGGCAGCAGCCGTTGACTAGGTAATGACATAGAATTGTATTGCCGACAAAGAAAAGGTAGACTGAAATGGGCGTTTCTGGCGTATTTGTAATCATCTACCAGATAATACTATGCCCAGCTTTGGGGTGCCTGAGGCTCGACATCGCGACGATTTTGATTGATGCGCTGTGAGCTAGCAACTGCCAATCATGCCAGATGAATTTCCCTTTTCGATTTGCTATATGAATCAAGTCGGTTTGGTGCTCTACGGTGTATTATAATGCGTCTGGTTGTGCTTTGGGACTCTCTCTAGAGACCAACAAGCAGCCGTAGACTTGGTAATGACATTTAATCGTGTTGCCGACAAAGAAAAAGTAGACGGAATAAGGGCAACTCAGGCTTTTTTGATATCATCTACCAGATATAAAAATCCCATTCTATGTGCTGCCCAAGGCTCGAACTCACGACGATTTTTGTCAAAGCGCAGCGAACTTCCAACTGCCACTAGTCCGCGATATGTTTCCCTTTTCGATTTGCTATATTAAGCAAGTCAGCTGGGCGCTCCGCGGTGGTTTATTGGAATAACTCATCCCGTCGTGCCTTGAGGTTTCCTCTAGAGCCCAGGCAGCAGCCGTAGACCAGGAAATGGCATAGAATTGTATTGCCGACAAAGAAAAGGTAGACTGGAATGGGCGTTTCTGGCGTATTTGTAATCATCTACCAGATACTACTATGCCCAGCTTTGGGGTGCCTGAGGCTTGACCTCACGACGATTTTGATCGATGTGCAGTGAGCTACCAACTGCCACTCATGCCAGATGAATTTCCCTTTTCGATTTTCTATATGAACCAAGTCGGTTTGGCGCTCTACGGTGTATTATAACAATAGTGCGCCTGGTTGTGCTTTGGGACTCTTTCTAGAGACCAACAAGAAGCCGTAGAATAGGTAATGACATTAAATCGTATTGCCGACAAAGAAAAGGGAGACGGAAATAGGCACTTCAGGCTTATTTTCTATTATCTACCAGATATAAAAATCCCATTCTTTGTGCTGCCCAAGGCTCGAACTCACGACGATTTTGATCAAAGCGCGGCGAGTTTCCAACTGCCACTACTGCACGATATGTTTCCCTTTTTCGATTTTGCTATATTAACCAAGTCAGCTGGGCACTCCGCGGTGGTTTATTGGAAAACTGATCCCGTTGTGCCTTGAGGCTCCGTCTAGAACCCAGGCAGGAGCCGTAGACTAGGTGTCGACATAGAACTGTATTGCCGACAAAGAAAAGGTAGACTGGTATGGGCGTTTCTGGCGTATTTGTAATCATCTACCAGATACTGCTATGCCCAGCTTTGGGGTAGCTGAGGCTGGACCTCGCGACGATTTTGATCGATGCGCAGTGAGCTATTAACTGCCACTCATTCCAGATGAATTTTCGTTTTCGATTTGCTATATGAACCAAGTCGGTTTGGCGCTCTACGGCTGTATTATAAGAAATGCGTCTGGTTGTGCTTTGGGAGCTCTCTAGAGACCAAACAAAGAAGCCGTAGTAGTCTAGATAAAGACATTAAATAGTATTGCCGACAAAGAAAAAGGAGACGGAAATAGGCATTTCAGGCTTTATTTGCTATCATCTACCAGATATAAAAATCCCCTTCTTTGTGCTGCCCAAGGCTCGAACTCACGACGATTTTGATCAAAGCTGCAGCGGGCTTCAAACTGCCACTAGTGCACGATTAATATCCCTTTCGATTTGCTATATAAAATCAAGTCAGCTGGGCGCTCCGCGGTGGTTCATTGGAATTACTCGTCCCGTTGTGCCTTGGAGGCTCTTTCAGAGCCCAGGCAGCAGCCGTAGACCAGGAAATGGCATAGAATTGTATTACTTACAAAGAAAAGGTAGACTGGAATTGGCGTTCCTGGCGTATTTGTAATCATCTACCAGATACTACTATGCCCAGCTTTGGGTTGCCTGAGGCCTGACCTCACAACGATTTTGATCGATGTGCAGTGAGCTACCAACTGCCACTCATGCCAGATCTTACTTTTGATTAAAATCCTCTAGGCATTCCGACATAACAACATCCAGAGGAAGATTATTGCATGCTTTGACCACTCTTGGATAAAAAGTACTTTCGAACGTCAATTTAAAAGGATGAAATCTCAAGTTCGTTGTGTTGTTGCTAACTCAGCAATTGCCTTGGACAAGGCAGCAGTCCTGAACACGTAGTATGCGGAATGTTAGCATGAGGTCTCCCCGAAGCCGTCCATAGCGCAAGGGAAAGAGCTTGGAGATTAGACAGCCGTTGTTCATAAGGCTGTGAGCCCTGTGCTAGGACCTCATTTGTCTGCTCGCCTTTGGACCTTTTCGAGGATGTTACTGTCCTTCGCCGCCAAGAGTCTCCAATCTTGGATAGCGGATTCCAACCGCGGCCTCACGAAGGCTCCAAAGATTCTGGTGTAACAGCTCGTCATTGAAGGCTGAAAAATATCAGTTTGACGAGGCACATCATCGACATCGCTGACTTTGCTACCTTTGCGCAATGTAGGAGGGTTTAAATCGAGGGCGTGATCCAGCCTCCCAGCTCCTTTTGGGCATCTAAATCTTTCAATGTTATGCCATTTAGTCGGTTAGCCGTACGATTCGAAGGATTGATTTTCCCGACACATGATGCTGAGCTTGCTCTCATTTGTTTAACGGAAAGAGCTAGTCCTAAGAACATTTTTGAGTCGTAGTTTGCATGAAAGTTCTCTTCCTCAGCCGCAGTTTGAATCGACGCACCGAAGTAGAGATAATCGGCAAACATGAAAAATATCGCAGTCCAGTCCACTGGCGCAAACTGTTGATGTAGACAATGAACAAAAATAGGCCGAGACAGCAGACTTCAAAACACCACTCTCAACCTCAACATTGGCCGACTGTTTGTCGCTGATATAGACAGTTTGCGCCTGATTTTATAAATAAGGTAGTGCGGCACACCATCGAAAGCCATTTTTGATTTCGATAATGATTGCGTGCATTGTATTTCACCGATGTCTCAGAGGACTATTCTTTCTTTTTCTGCCTTGGGTCTCACTCTAGAATATCACAAGCAGCCGCAGACTTCGCCAGTTAAATACACTAGAATTACATGCAATCCTGGACAACAAAATGGAGTGGATTCTATGGTAGCCAGCCGCCAGTGGTTACCTTTTGAATTCTATACAAAATACCAAAATATGGCGGTTGGCTTGAGGGCGAGCCAATTTCATGGAGCCACCAGGAAACATATTGTGGCAGCAGACAGGAAACTCCTGCTATTTTTAGGAGAATAAACTGTCGCACGGGGAGGTGGTTTCAATGGCGGGGCTGTAGCAATGCTTTGGACTGGGTCGAATTGCTGACAAAGAAAAGAGAGGAAATGTCGCCTTCTGGCTTATAAGCCACCATCAGCCAGTCATTACTAACCACAACATTGCGGTGCCCGAGGCTAGAACCCGCAACGTGTTTGATCGAAGAACAATGCTCTACCTAATGCCACACGAGCACGATGACTTTCCCTTTTCACTTTAAAAAATATAAGCCATGTCAGATGGGCGTTTTCCGATGTGTAAGACGCTTCCATTCTCATGTGGTGCCTTGGAGCTCTCTCTTGAGCCCTTCTAGCAGCCGAAACCTGGCTAGTGACATACGCAGAATCGTATTGCAGACAAATGAAAAGGCAGACTGAAATGGGCCTTTCCGGCCTATTTGCCATAATTTACCAGATATTACTGTCCCCAGAGTTGTAATGCTTGTGGCTAGATCTTACGACGATTTTGATCGAAGCACAGTGAGCTACCATATGCCACCTGAGAACGATGACTATCCTTTTTAGATTTCGTATAAATGCCATATCAGCTGGGTGCTCCGTGGTGGGTTATTGGTATAACTCGTCCCCATGAGCACTGGGGCTCTGTCTTGGGCCGAGCCAGTAGCCGCAGACTGGCTAATGACATAGAATTGAATTGCCGATAAAGAAAATAGAGACTGGAATGGGCGTTTCTGGCGTATTTGCCATCATCTACCGGATAGTATTATGCGAGCATTGCGGTGCCCAATGTTCTAACTCACGACAATGTTGATTAAAGCGCAACGATCTACCAACTCCCACTCATGCACGATAACTTTCCCTTTTCGATTTGCTATATTAACCGAGTCAACTGGGCACTCCGCGGTGGTTTATTGGAATATCTCGTCCCGTTGTGCCTTGGGGCTCTCTCTAGAGCCCAACCAGAAGGCGTAGACTAGGTAATGACATATAATTGCATTGCCGACAAAAAAAGGGAGACGGAAATACTCACTTCAGGCTTATTTGCTATCATATACCAAATATACCAATTCCATGCTTTGTGGTGCCCAAGGCTAAACTCATGCCAATTTTGATAAAAGCGCAGTGAGTTGCAAACTGCCACTCGTGCACGATAGCTTTCCCTTTTCGATTTGCTATATTAACCAAGTCAGCTGGGCACTCCGCGGTGGTTTATTGGAATAACTCGTCCCGTTGTGTCTTGGGGCTCTCTAGAGCCCAGCAAACAGCCGTAGACTGGCTTATATCATTGAAACGTACTGTCGACAATGAAAAGGGAGACCGGAATAGGCGTATTAGGCGTATTTGCCACTATTTTCCAGATATTACTATGCCAGCGTTGTGGTGCCCGAGGCTCGAACTCGCCAGGTTTTTGATCGAAACGCAGCGATCTGCCAACTGCCACTCATGCACGATAACTTTCCCCTTATCGATATGATATATTAACCAAGTCAGCTTGGCGCTCCGCGGTGGTTTATTGGAATATCTCGTCACGTCGTGCCTTGGGACTCACTCTAGAGCCCATCCAACAGCCGTAAACTGGCTAGTGACATAAACAGAATCGTAGTGATGACAAAGAAAAGAGACGGGGATGTGCACTTATGGCTTATTGGCAATTGTCAGCCAGTCATTACAAACCACGACATTGCGGTGCGCGAGGCTCGATCTCGCGACGTTTCTGATCGAAGCGCAACGTTCTACCTTATGCCACACAAGCACGATGAATTTCCATTTTCGATTGGGCGTAAAAACCATATCAGATGGGTGCTACATGATATATTATAGGGAAAGCTCGTCCCATTGTGCCTTGAGGCTCTCTCTGGAGCCCATCTAACAGCCGTAAACTGGCTAGTGACATAGACAGAATCGAATTGCTGACAAAGAAAAGAGAGGAACTGTCGCCTTCTGGCTTATAAGCCACCATCAGCCAGTCATTACTAACCACAACATTGCGGTGCCCGAGGCTAGAACCCGCAACGTTTTTGATCGAAGAACAATGCTCTATCTAATGCCACACGAGCACGATGACTTTTCCTTTTCACTTTAAAAAAATATAAGCCATGTCAGATGGGCGTTTTTCGATGTGTAAGACACTTCCATTCTCATCTGGTGCCTTGGGGCTCTCTCTTGAGCCCTTCCAGCAGCCGAAACCTGGCTAGTGAAATACACAGAATCGTATTGCTGACAAAAGAAAAGGCAGACTGAAATGGGCGTTTCCGGCGTATTTGCCATAATTTACCAGATATTACTGTCCCCAGAGTTATAATGCTTGAGGCTCGATCTTACGACGATTTTGATCAAAGTACAGCGAGCTAACATATGCCACCCGAGAACGATGACTATCCTTTTTATTTTCGCATAAATGTCATATCAGCTGGGTGCTCCGCGGTGTGCATTGGTATAACTCGTCCCCTTGTGCACTGGGGCTCTCTCTATAGCCCAGCCAGCAACCGTAGACTGGCTAATGACATAGAATTGAAATTCCGACAAAGACAATAGAGACTGGAATGGGCGTTCCTGGCGTATTTGCTATTATCTACGGGATAGTACTATGCCAGCGTTTCGGTGCCCGAGGCTCGAACGCACGACGATGTTTATCGAAGCGCAACGATTTAAAAATTTCCGCATGAGCACAATGACTTTATTTTTCGATTTGGTATAAATGCCATATCAGCTGGGCACTCCACTGTGTATCACAGGAATAACTCGTCTTTTTGGGCCTTGGGGCTCTCTCCATAGCCCAGCCAGCAGCCGTAGACTGGTTATCGACATAGAATTGTATTGCACACAAAGAAAAGGGAGACTAAAATTTGAACTCTCAGCTTATCAGCCATCATCTGCTAGCCATATCCATCCCCAACGTTGTGGTTACTGATATTCGAACTCGCGACGATGTGGATCGAAACGCACGAGCTACCAACTGCCACTCATGCACGATAACTTTCCCTTTTCGATTTGCTATATTAACCAAGTCAGCTGGGCACTCTGCGGTGTTTTAGTGGGAATACAAGTCCTGTTGTGCCTTGGGGCTCTCAAGAGCCCAACCAGCAGACAAAGACTGACTAATGGCATAGAATTGTATTGCCGACAAAGAAAAGCGAGACTGGAATGGGCGTTTCAGGCACATATGCCATCATTTACCAGAAAGTACTTTGCCAGAGTTGTGGTGCCCGATGCTCGAACTCATGACGATTTTGACTGAAGCGTAACGACCTTCCAACTTGCACGCGAACACGATGACTTTTCCTTTCGATTTGGTATAAATGTCATATCAGCTGGGCACTCCCCGGTGTATCACAGGAATAACTCGTCTTTTTGTGCCTTGGGTCTTTCTCTAGAGCCCAGTCAGCAGCTGTAGACTGGCTTATGACATAGAATCGTATTACCGACAAAGAAAAGGGAGACTAAAATGGACGTTTCTGGCGTATTAGCCATCATTTAAGGGATATTACTATGCCTAGCATTGTGGTGCCTGAGGCTCGAACTCACGACGATTTTGATCAAAGCGCAGCGAGCTTCCAACTGCCACTACTGCACGATTACTAATCCTTTTCGATTTGCTATATAAACCAAGTCAGTTGGGCGCGCAACGTTTTTGATCGAAGCTCAACGATATCTTCATTGCAACACGAGCACGAGGGCTTTCGCTTTTCGAGTTGGTATATAAATCCTGTCATCTGTGCGCTCCCCGGTAAATTAAAGGAACGACTCTTCCCTTGGTGCCTTTTGGCTTTCTTTAAAGCCCAAACGGCAGCCGTAGACTGGCTCATAACACACAATTGTGTGGCTGTAAAAGAGAATGGAGACAGGAAGGGACACTTCCGGCTTATAAGCCATAATCAACCAGCCATTACCAGCTCCGGCATTGTGGTGTCAGAGGCTTAAACTCACAATGTTTTTGATCGAAACGCAACGATCTATTAATTGCCACATGAGCACTATGACTTTCGCTTTTCGATTTGGTATGTAAACCATGTCATCTGTGAGCTCACCGGTTTAAAATATGAATAACTCAACCCACTGTGCCGAAGGGCTTTTTCTGGAGCCCAACCAGCAGCCGTAGGCTGGCTTATTACATATTGTTGTATTACCGACAAAAAGGGAGACTGAAATTGACACTTCTAGCCTGTAAGCGATCATTGGCCAGTCGATAGCATCCCCGGAGTTGTGGTGCGTGAGGCTCGAACTCTCAACATTTCTGATCGAAGCGCCACGATCTACCAAATGCCACACAAGCACGATGACGTTCCCATTTTGTTTCGGTATATAAACCATGTCGGCTTGGGCGTTCCCCGGTATATTATAGGAATAATCCGTTCCATTGTGCCATGGGGCTCTCACTAGTGCCCAACCAGCAGCCGTAGACTGGCTAATGACATAGAATCGAATTGCCGACATAGGAAAGGGAGACAGGAATGAACTCGTCTGGCTTATTAGCTAATATCAGCCAGCCATTTCCATCTCCGGCATTGTGGTGCCTGAGGCTAGAGCTCGCAACGTTTTTGATCGAAGCTCAATGATATCTTCATTGCAACACTAGCACGAGGGCTTTCGATTTTCGATTTGGTATATGAATCATGTCAGTTGGTGCTCCGCGGTGCATTATAGTAAATAAACTCGTCCCGTTGTGCCTTAGGGCTCTGCTGAGATGCACAAACAGCAGCCGAAGACTGGCTAATGACAGAATGGTATTGATGCAAAATAAAAGGCACTGGAATGGACACGTCCGGCTTATTAGCCATCATCAGCCAGCCATAACCATCCCCGGCGTTGTGGTGCCTGAGGCTCAAACTCACAACGTTTTTCATCAAAACGCAACGATATATGAATTTGCCACAAAGCACGATGACTTTCCAGTTTGTCGATTTGGTATATAAACCATGTCATCTGGGCACTCGGTATAAAACATGAAGAACTCAACCCGTTGTGCTGAAGGGCTCTATCGAAATGCCCTACCAGCAGCCGAAGACTGGCTTGTGACATAGAATTGTATTTCTGCAAAAGAAAAGGGAGACTGAAATTGATACGTCCTGATTATTAGCCATCATCAGCCAGTCACTATAATCCCAAGCATTGTGGTGCACGATGTTTGAACTTGCGACGTTTTTAATCGAAGCTTAACGATCTTCCAACTGCCACACAAGCACTTTCACTTCCCGTTTCGATTTGGTATATAAACCACGTCAGTTGGGTGCTCCGCGGTGCATTATAGTAATAAATCGTCCCGAGGTGCCTTAGAGCTTTCGCTAGAGCACAAACAGCAGCCATAGACTGGCTCATGACAGAATAATATTGCTGTTAATGAAAAGAAAGACTGAATTGGACACGTCCGGCTTATTAGCCATCATCAGCCAGCCGTAACCATCCCCGGCGTTGTAGCGCCTGAGGCTCAAACTCACAACGTTTTTCATCAAAACGCAACGATATATGAATTTATACACAAGCACGATAACTTTCGATTGTCGATTTGGTATATAAACCATGTCATCTGGGCGCTCTCCGGTATATAACATGAAGAAATTAACCCGTTGTGCTGAAGGGCTCTATCAAATGCCCTACCAGTAGCCGAAGACTGGCTTGTGACATAGAATTGTATTTCTGCAAAAGAAAAGGGAGACTGGAATGGATACGTCCTGATTATTAGCCACCGTCAGCCAGTCACTATAATCCCAAGCATTGTGGTGCACGATGTTTGAACTTGCGACGTTTTTAATCGAAGCTTAACGATCTTCCAACTGCTACACAAGCACTATGACTTCCCGTTTCGATTTGGTATAAAAACCATGTCTGCTGGACGCTCCACGGTGCATTATAGGAATAACTCGTCCCGTGGTCCCTCTGAGTTTTCGCTAGAGCACAAACAGCAGCTATAGACTGGCTCATGACAGAATTTTATTGCTGTAAAAGAAAAGGGAGACTGAATTGGACACGTCCGGCTTATTAGCCATAATCAGTCAGCCATATCCATCCCCGGCGTTGTAGTGCGTGAGGCTTGAAATTCCATCGTTTTTGATCGAAACGCAACGATCTATGAATTTCTACACGAACACGATGACTTTCGATTTTCGATTTTGTATATAAATTATGTCAGCCTGGCGCTCCGCGGTAAATTATATGAATAAATCGTCCCGTTGTGCCTCTGGGCTCTATCTGGAGCCCAACCAGCAGCCGTAGACTGGCTTATGACATATTATTTTATTACCAACAAAAAAACGAGACTGAAATGGACACGTCCGGCTTATTAGCCATCATCAGCCAGCCATCATCAGCCAACCATCAGCATCCACGGCGTTGTGGTGCCTGAGGCTCGAACTCTCGACCTTTCTGATTTAAGCGCAACGATCTGCCAAATTCCACACAAGCACGATGACGTTCCCGTTTTAATTCGGTATATAAACCATGTCGGCTTGCCACTCCCCGGTATATTATATGAATAACTCGACCCGTTGTGCCGAAGGGCTCTATGGAATGCTTAACCAGCAGCCGAAGACTGGCGAATGATATAGAATTGTATTGCTGCATAATAAAAGGTAGACTGAAATTGATACGTCCTGATTATTTGCCATCATCAGCCAGCCATAAACATCCCAAGCGTTGTTGTGCACGAGTTTTGAACTTGCGACGTTTTTAATCGAAGCTTAACGATCTTCCAACTGCCACACAAGCACTTTCACTTCCCGTTTCGATTTGGTATATAAACCATGTCAGTTGGGTGCTCCGCGGTGCATTATAGTAATAAATCGTCCCGAGGTGCCTTACAGCTTTCGCTAGAGCACAAACAGCAGCCATAGACAGGCTCATGACAGAATAGTATTGCTGTTAATGAAAAGAAAGACTGAATTGGACACGTCCGGCTTATTAGCCATCATCAGCCAGCCGTAACCATCCCCGGCGTTGTAGCGCCTGAGGCTCAAACTCACAACGTTTTTCATCAAAACGCAACGATATATGAATTTATACACAAGCACGATAACTTTCGATTGTCGATTTGGTATATAAACCATGTCATCTGGGCGCTCGCGTAAATTATATGAATAAATCGTCCCGTTGTGCCTCTGGGCTCTATGTAGAGCCCAACCAGCAGCCGAAGACTGGCTTATGACATAGAATTGTATTTGCTGCAAAAGGGAGACTGAATGGACACGTCCGGCTTATTAGCCATCATCAGCCAGTCATAACCATCCCACGGCGTTGTGGTGCCTGAGGCTCGAAACTCACGACGTTTTTGATTTAAGCGCAACGATCTATCGAAATTTCCTACACAAGCACGATGGCCCGTTTCGATTTGGTATATAAACCATGTCGGCTGGGCGCTCCCCGGTATATTATATGAATAACTCGACCCGTTGTGCCGAAGGGCTCTATCGAAATGCCCTAACCAGCAGCCGAAGACTGGCGAATGACAGAATTGTATTGCTGCATAATGAAAAGGGAGACTGAATGGATACGTCCTGATTATTTGCCATCACAGCCAGCCATAACCATCCCAAGCGTTGTGGTGCACGATTTGAAACTTGCGACGTTTTAATCGAAGCTAACGATCTTCCAACTGCCACACAAGCACTTTCACTTCCCGTTTCGATTTGGTATATAAACCATGTCATCTGGGCGCTCCGCGGTATATATATGAAGAAATCGACCCGTTGTGCCTGAAGGGCTCTATCGAAATGCCCTACCAGCAGCCGAAGACTGGCTTATGACATAGAATTGTATTTCTGCAAAGAAAAGGGAGACTGGAATGGATACGTCCTGATTATTAGCCATCATCAGCCAGCCATAACCATCCCCGGCGTTGTGGTGCACGATGTTTGAACTTGCGACGTTTTTAATCGAAGCTTAACGATCTTCCAACTGCTACACAAGCACTATGACTTTCCCGTTTCGATTTGGTATATAAAACCATGTCATCTGGGACGCTCCCGCGGTGCATTATAGAATAACTCGTCCCGTGGTCCTGAGTTTCGCTAGAGCACAAACAGCAGCCATAGACTGGCTCATGACAGAATTTGTATTGCTGTTAAAGAAAAGGGAGACTGAATTGGACACGTCCGGCTTATTAGCCATCATCAGCCAGCCATAACCATCCCCGGCGTTGTAGTGCCTGAGGCTCGAAACTCACAACGTTTTTTTGATCAAAACGCAACGATCTATGAATTTCTACACAAGCACGATAACTTTCGATTTCGATTTGGTATATAAACCATGTCATCTGGGCGCTCTCCGGTATATAACATGAAGAAATTAACCCGTTGTGCTGAAGGGCTCTATCAAATGCCCTACCAGTAGCCGAAGACTGGCTTGTGACATAGAATTGTATTTCTGCAAAAAGAAAAAGGGAGACTGGAATGGATACGTCCTGATTATTAGCCACCGTCAGCCAGTCACTATAATCCCAAGCATTGTGGTGCACGATGTTTGAACTTGCGACGTTTTTTTAATCGAAGCTTAACGATCTTCCAACTGCTACACAAGCACTATGACTTCCCGTTTCGATTTGGTATAAAAACCATGTCTGCTGGACGCTCCACGGTGCATTATAGGAATAACTCGTCCCGTGGTCCCTCTGAGTTTTCGCTAGAGCACAAACAGCAGCTATAGACTGGCTCATGACAGAATTTTTATTGCTGTAAAAGAAAAGGGAGACTGAATTGGACACGTCCGGCTTATTAGCCATAATCAGTCAGCCATATCCATCCCCGGCGTTGTAGTGCGTGAGGCTTGAAATTCCATCGTTTTTTTGATCGAAACGCAACGATCTATGAATTTCTACACGAACACGATGACTTTCGATTTTTCGATTCGGTATATAAACCATATCATCTAGGCACTCCCGCGGTTTATAATATGAAGAACTCGACTTCAAAAACTGAGACTGGAATGGACACTCTTAGCCTGGAAGCCATCATTGTACGAGTCTTGAACTCGCGACGATTTTAAATTGAATCCTTACGATCTATTACATGCCACACGAGCACGATTACTTTTCCTTTTCAATTTGGGGATAAAAACTATGTCAGCTGGGCGCTCCACGGTGAATTATAGGAATAACTCCTCTGGCCTGTAAGCAATCATTAGCCAGCCATAACCATCCCAGCTTTTCGGTGCACGAGGCCCGAACTCGTGACCTTTTTGATCGAAGTGCAACGATCTTCCAACTGCCACATGAGCACGATTACGTTTCTCTTTTCGAGTATGTTAATAAACCGTTTCAGCTGGGCGCCCGATATATTATAGGAACAACTTGGACCGTTGTGCCGTTGGGAACTCTCTAATGCCCAACCATTTTAGCCGAAAACTAACCAGTGACATAGAATCGTATTGCTGACGATACTTGAATGGACACTTATAGTCTGTAAGCCATAATCAGCCAGCCATAACCATCCCAGCTTTTCGGTGCACGAGGCCCAAACTCGCGACTTTTTTTGATCGAAAGCGCAACGCTCTTCCAACTGCCACATGAGCACGATTACTTTCCCTTTTCGATTATGTTATATAAACCAGTTTCAGCTGGGCGCTCCCTGATATATTATAGGAACAACTTGGACCGTTGTGCCGTTGGGCATCTCGCTAATGCCCAACCATTTACCAAAGACTAACTATTGTCATAGAATCGTATTGCCGACAAAGAGAAGGGATACTGGGATGGACACTTATAGTCTGTAAGCCATCGTTGGCCAGCCATAACCATCCCAGCTTTTCGGTGCACGAGGCTCGGTGCCGCGAAGTTTTGATCGAAGCGCAGAGACCTACCAACTCTCACACGAGCACGATGAATTTCCTTTTTCAATTGGGTATTTAAACCCTGTCAGCTGGGTGCTCCCCTGGTATTTTTATAGGAATAACTTGTCCCATTGGGCCGTGGTGCTATCTTTAACTCCCATCCAGCAGCCTTAGACTGGTTAATAACATAGAATCATATTTATTTAAAAGAAAAGGGATACTCTAATGGACACATCTAGCCTGTTAGCCATCATGGGCCAGTCATCACTATTCCCAGCTTTTCGGTGCAAGAGTCCCGATTTTGCAGCATTCCTAATTGAAGCGCAACGATCTATTAACTTCCACATGAGCACGAGTTTTCCGTTTTTCATTGGGTAAATAAACCATGTCAACTGGTTGTTCCCCGATAGGAATAACCCGTACAATTGTGCATTGGGGACTATCTCTAGTGCACAACAAGCAGCCCAAGACTAACTAGTGACAAAGCATCGTATTGCCGACGAAGAAAGGGGAGACTAACTATAGCAAGTAGTATTCTGAATGCCTGATTTTCTGACGTCGACCTTGCAGCTTTCATTTCGTGTTTTAGCCAGCACCATTATAGCGATCTAACTTTTGATTAAAATCCTCTAGGCATTCCGACGTAACAACATCCAGAGGAAGATTATTGCATGCTTTGACCACTCTTTTGGAGAAAAAGTACTTTCGAACATCAATTTAAAGGATGACATCTCAAGTTCGTTGTTGTTGTTGCTAACTCAAAGTAATTGCCTTGGACAAGGCAGCAGTCCTGAACACGTAGTATGCGGAATGTTAGTATCAGGTCTCCCCGAAGCTGTCTATAGCGCAAGGGAAAGAGCTTGAGATTAGACAGCCGTTGTTCATAAGGCTGTGAGCCCTGTACTAGGACCTTTTTGTCTGCTCGCCTGTGGACCATTTCAAGGATGTTGCTGTCCTTCACCCCCAAGAGGCTTCAATCTTGGATAGCGGATTCCAACTGCGGCCTCACGAAGGCTCCAAAGATTCTGGTGTAACAGTCGTTATTGAAGGCTGAAAAATATCGTTTGACGAGGCACATCCTCGACATCGCTGACTTTGCTACCTTTGCGCAATGTAGGGAGGGTTTAAGTGAGGGCGTGATCCAGCCTCCCAGCTCCTTTTGGGCATCTAAATCTTTCAATGTTATGCCATTTAGTCGGTAAACCGTACAATTCGAAGGGTTGATTTTCCCGACACATGATGTTGAGCTTGCTCTCATTTAACGGAAAGAGCCAGTCCTAAGAACATTTTTTGAGTCTAAGTTTGCATGAAAGTTCTCTTCCTCAGCCGCAGTTTGAATGACGCACAAGTAGTTGAGATAATCGGCAAACATGAAAATATCGCAGTCCAGTTCACTGGCGCAACCGTTGATGTAGACATTGAGCAAAATAGGGCCGAGAACAGAGACTTGGGCAACACCACTCTCAACCTCAACATTGGCCGACTGTTTGTCGCTGATATAGACAGTTTGCGCCTGATTTTTATAAATAAGGTGGTGGTGCGGCACACCATCGAAAGCCATTTTTGATTTCGATAATGATTGCGTGCATTGTATTTCACCGATGTCACAGAGGACTCATTCTTCTCTTTCTGCCTTTGGTCTCACTCTAGAATATCACAAGCAGCCGCAGACTGGCCAGTTAAATACACAGAATCATATAACTGACAACAAAAATGGAGACTCCGATGGACACTTCTGGCCAGCTGCTTAGGCGAGTTACCTTTGAATTCCCTTTTTGTACATGCGTGTAATGGTATCAAAATATGTATGTCGGTTTGTTGGCGAGGCCAATTTATATGAGCCAACTGGGTGGAACAAAGTTGCAAAAAGGAAAAACTCCCAGTTATTTTTAGGAGAATTAAAACTGTCGCACGTGGGGAGGGTGGTTTCAATGGGCGGGGTTGGGAAAGCAATGCTTCGAATTGTACGGTTTGCCAACCAAATGACATACCATTGAAAGAAGTGGATGCCCAAAAAGGACCTGGGAGTCTGGATCACACCCTCGCTTAAACCGTCCCTACATTGCGCAAAGGAAGCGAATTTAGCGATGTAAATGCCTCGTCTCGACTAGCGAGATTTTTCAGCCTTCAATGATGACTGCTTCACCGAAGTTTCGAAACAAGTGATAACGTTCAGAGACCGCATGGACTATGGCTGCCAGGTTCGGCTGATGCGAACACTGCAAGGTTTCACCAAGGTGCGCAGATAGTTAAGCCGGGAAGACCTCGGTAAGGGAATTATGCTTGCGCGTGGGCCCCTCGGATGAAAATAATAACACATAAAAATGTTATTTGAATATAGCGAAATGTATTATAAATGCCTTATTTTCTGACGTTGCCATTGCAGCTTTTCAGTTACTGTTGTAGCACGCAGCACAATATCGATCTAACTAACTGTTAACATTCACTAGGGATTGCGACATAACAACAATGAGAGGATAATTATTCCAAGCTTCGACAACTCTTTTGGAGAAAAGAGTATTTCCGGAGATTTTAGTCTAGCCACAGTCACACGTTATTTGAGAGGATGACATCTCACGGTGTCAACAAGGTGTGCAGATAGTTAAGCAGGTTGGACCACGGGGACCTCCGCATGGGGATCATGGGACTGCGTGAGCCCTCGGATGAAAATTATAACACATAAATAAATGTAACTTAACTATAGCAAGTAGTATTCTAAATGCCTTATTTTCTCGGCAATAAAATATACAGAAAAAGCTTGTTTTAAGAGTCATAGCGTTCACATCGCTGACCTAGCTACCATTTCGCACCGCGAGCACATAGACATAAACAGAATCGTATTGCCAAAAAAAGGAGACCGGAATGGCTATTCTCGGCTTATTAGACATCATCAGTCAGCCATAACTAACCACATCATTGCAATGCACAAGTCTCAAACTCACGACCGTTTTTGATGGAAGTGCAACGCTCTACCTAATATCACACGCGCACGAAAAACTTTCTCTTTTCGATTGTGCATATAATCCATGTCTTGTGGGACCTCCTTCTTGTTTTAGAGGGCTCAATAGTCACTTGCGTCTTGGGCTCACTTTAGAGACCATTCACAGCGAACGACTGGCAAGTTACATGGACAGAATCTTATTTGCGATAAAGAAAAGGGAGACTGCAGCCGTAAACTGGATAGTGTAAGACACTTCCATTCTCATCTGGTGCCTTGGGGCTTCTCTAGAGCCCCTTAGCAGCCGAAACTTGGCTAGTGACCTACACAGAATCGTATTGCAGACAAAAGAAAAAGGCAGACTGAAATGGGCGTTTCCGGCGTATTTGCCATAATTTACCAGATATTACTGTCCCCAGAGTTGTAATGCTTGTGGCTAGATCTTACGACGATTTTGATCGAAGCACAGCGAGCTGCCATATGCCACCGGAGAACGATAACTTTCCTTTTCGATTTCGTATAAATGCCATATCAGTTGGGTGCTCCACGTTGTGTTATTCGTTTAACTCGTCCCCATGAGCACTGGGGCTCTGTCTTGGGCCGAGCCAGCAGCCGTAGACTGGCTATTGACATAGAATTGAATTGCCGACAAAGAAAAATAGAGACTGAAATGGGCGTTTCTGGGGTATTTGTCATCATCTACAGGATAGTACTATGCCAGCATTGCGGTGCCCGAGGCTCAAACTCATGACAATGTTGATCGAAGCGCAACGATCTACCAACTCCCACTCATGCACGATAACTTTCCCTTTTCGATTTGCTATATTAACCGAGTCAACTGGGCACTCCGCGGTGGTTTATTGGAATATCTCGTCCCGTTGTGCCTTGTGGGCTCTCTCTAAAGCCCAGCCAGCAGCCTTAGACTGGCTAATAACATAGAATTGTATTACCGACAAAGAAAAGGGAGACTGGAATGGGCGTTTCAGGCGTATATGCTATCATTTACCAGTAAGTACTATGCCAGCATTGTGGTGCCCGATGCTCGAACTCATGACGATTTTGACCGAAGCGCAACCAACTACCAACTTGCACGCGAACACGATGACTTTTTCTTTTTGATTTGGTATAAATGCCATATCAGCTGGGCACTCCACGGTGTATCACAGGAATAACTCTTCTTTTTGTGCCTTGGGGCCTTTCTAGATCCCAGCCAGCAGCGTAGACCGTCTAATGACATAGAATCGTATTTTCCGACAAAGAAAAAGGGAGACTTAAATTGAACTCTCAGCTTATCAGCCATCATCTGCCAGCCATAACCATCCCCAACGTTGTGGTTACTGATATTTGAACTCGCGAAGAGTTCGATCGAAACGCAGCGAACTACCAACTGACAACTCATGAACGATAACTTTCCCTTTTCATTTGATATATTAACCAAGTCCGCTGAGCGCTCAGACTTTTTTGGAATAACTTGCCCCATTGTGCCTAGTGCTCTCTTGTTCCCCAGCCAGCAGTCGTAGACTTGGTTATGACATATTATTTTATTGCCGGCAAAAGAAAAAGGAGATGGAATGGGCGTTTTGTGCGTATTTGTTATTTTCTACCAAATAGTACTATGCATGCATCTGGTGCCCGAGGCTCAACCTCACAACCATTTTGATCGAAGCATAACGACCTACCAACTTGCACACGAGCACGATGACTTTCCTTTTCGATTTGGTATAAATGCCATATCAGCTGGGCTCTCCGCGGTGTATCACAGAAATAACTCGTCTTTTTGTTCCTTGGGCTCTCTAGAGCCCAGCCAGCAGCCGTAGACTGTCTAATGACATAAAAATCGTATTATCCGACAAAGAAAAGGGAGACTTAAATTGAACTCTCAGCTTATCAGCCATCATCTGCCAACCATAACCATACCCAACGTTGTGGTTACTGATATTCGAACTCGCGACGTTGTGGATCGAAACGCAGCGAGCTACCAACTGCCACTCATGCAGGATAACTTTCCCTTTTCGATTTGCTATATTGTCCAAGTCAGCTGAAATGCTCCGCGGTCGTTTATTGAGTAACTCGCATCATTGTGCCTAGGGCTCTCTAGTGCCCAGCCAGCAGCCGAAGACTAGGTTATGACATATAATTTTATTGCCGGCAAAGAAAAGGGAGATTGGATTGGGCGTTTTTGGCGTATTTTTTATTATCTACCAAAAAATACTATGCAAGCACGTTGGTGCCCGAGGCTCGAACTCATGACGATTTTGAAGGAAGTGCAACGACCTACTAAGCTGCACACGAGCACGATGACTTTCCTTTTCTATTTGGTACATAAATGCCATATCAACTGGGCACTCTACGGTGTATCACAGAAATAACTCGTCTTTTTGTTCCTTTGGGGCTCTTTCGTTCCAAAACCAGCAGCCGTAGACTAGGTTATGACATATAATTTTATTGCCGGCAAAGAAAAAGGGAGATTGAAATGGGCGTTTTGGCGTATTTGTTATTATTTACCAAATAGTACAATGCAAGCGTTGTGGTGCCCGAGGCTCGAACTCGTGACGATGTGGATCGAAACGCAGCCAGCTACCAACTGCCACTCATGCACGATAACTTTGCCTTTTCGATTTGCTAAATTAACCAAGTCAGCTGGGCGCTCCGTGGTGGTTTATTGGAATAACTCGCCCCTTTGTGCCTAGGGGCTCTCTCTAGTGCCCAGCCAGCAGCCGTAGACTAGGTTACGACATACAATTTTATTGCCGGCAAAGAAAAGGGAGATTGGAATGGGCGTTTTTGGCGTATTTGTAATTGTCTATCAAATAGTACTATGCAAGCGTTGTGGTGCCCGAGGCTCGAACTCAGGACGATTTTGACCAAAGGGCAACGACCTACCAACTTTCACACAAGCACGATGACTTTCCCTTTTCGATTTGGTATAAATGCCATATCAGCTGGGCACTCCACGGTGTATCACACGAATAACTCGTCTTTTTGTACCTTGGGGCTCTCTCTAGAGCCCAGCCAGCAGCCGTAGACTGTCTAATGACATAGAATCTTATAACCGACAAAGAAAAGTGGAGAGGGAAATGACACATCTGGCCCATTAAGCTATCATCTACCAGCCATAAATCCATCGCCAGTGTTATGGTGACCCGAGGGCTCGAACTCGCGACGATTTTTGATCTAAGCGCAGCGGGCTGCAAACTGCCACACGTGCAAGATAACCTTTCCCTTTAGATTTGCTATATTAAACCTAGTCAGGTGGCCACTCCGCGGTGTTTTAGTGGAAGAACTTGTCCCTTTGTGCCTTGGGGCTATCTATAGAGCCCAGCCAGCAGCAGTAGACTGGCGAATGGCATAGAAATGTATTGCAGCCGCGGGAGACTGAATGGGCCTTTTGGCGTATCTTGTAATCATCTGGCCAGCCATTACCATGCACATCGTTGTGAGTGCCCGAGGTTTCGAACTCACGACGATTTTGATTGAAGCTCACACCAGTCTTTTACTTGCCACACAACACGATGACTTTTCTTTTCGATTTGGGAATATAAACAGATTCAGTTTTCGCTCCACCGTGTATTATAGGAATAACTCATCTCATTGTGCCGTGGAGGTATTTCTTTATGCCCAACCAGCAGCCGTAGACTGGCTAATGGCATAGAATTTTATTGCCGACGAAGAAAAGTCATTCTGGAATTGACACAGCTGGCCTGTAAGCCATCATAAGCCAGCCATAGCTATCACCGGCGTTGTGGTCACTGAAGCTCAAACTCGCAACGTTTTTGATCGAAGCGCAACGATCTTTCAACTGCCACACGAGCGCGATTACTCTTCCTTTTCGATTTGTTATATAAAACCTGTCAGCTGGGCGCTCCCTGATATATTATAGGAATTACCCGTACCATTGTGCCTTGCTGGTATCAATTATGACCAATAAGCAGCAGAAGACTCGCTAATGACATAGAAATTTATGGTCGACAACGAAAAGCGAGACTGGAATGCGCACTTCCGGCTTTATAGCCATCTTCTCCTGGCCTTTATAATCCCCAGCGTTGCAGTGCACCAGGCTCGAACTCACGACTTTTTGATCGAAGCGCAACGATCTTCCATTTTCCACATGAGCACGTAGACCTTCGCTTCTCTATTTGAAATAAAAACCACGTCAGCTAGTCACTTCGCAATATATTGTAGAAAAACCTCGTTCCGTTTTTCCTTGGGGTCATATATAGTGGCCAATTAGCAGCCGTAGTCGGGCTAGTAGCATATAATTGTATTGCCAACAAAGAAATGGAGACTGGAATGGGCACTTCTGGCTCAGTATCTAACATAGGTCAGCCATAACCATCCCCAGCGCTGCGGTGCACGAGGTTCAAACTCCCGACCATTTAAAAGCAGACCGTTCTTAGTCTCTGGCTGTTCGAATCAAGTGATAACGTTCAGACACCGCATGGATGTTAGCCGCCAGATTCGGCTGAGGCAAACACTCGCGGCGTTAGCAAGGTGTACAAGTAATTAAGCAGGGAAGACTTTGGGGAACTCCGCATGGGAATTATGAGTGCGTGAGCGCTCGCATGAACATAATAACACAAAAGAAGGTTACTAGTAGTATTATATATGCCTGATTATCTGATGTCACCATTGCAGATTTCATTTCGTGTTTTAGCACGCACCTTTATATCGATCTAACTTTCGATTAAAATCCTCTAGGCATTCCGACATAACAACATCCAGAGGAAGATTATTGCATGCTTTGACCACTCTTTTGGAGAAAAAGTACTTCCAAGTGTTTAGCCGACAAGGAAAAGGGAGACAGGAATGTCCAATTCTTGCATATTAGCCATAATCAGCCAGCCATAACCATCCTTAGCATTGTGATGCACAAGGACCGAACTCAAGACGTATCGGTCGAAGAGTAACGCTCTAACAACTGCCAAACGAGCACAATGACTGATCGGAGTCGATTGGGTATATTAACAATGTCTGGAGGGCATGCACCGATAGGTGTGATGGATCACTCGTTACATTGTGACTTGGGGTTCCTGCTAGTGTGCCACCAGAAACCGCAAACTGTCTGAGGATATAGACAGAATGCTTTAGCCGACAACTTGAAGGGAAACTTAAATGGCCACTTCTGGCTTATAAGCAATCATCAGCCAGCCATTGCCAACCCAACTTTGCGGTGCACGAGGCTCAAATTCACAACGTTTTGCATCGAATGCAACGCTCTACCAACTGCCACATGATCACAATATCTTGCCGGTTTCGATTGGGTAAATAAACCATGCTCCACTATGTGTTAGAGGACTCACTCTACCAGTTGTGCCTTTGGGCTCACTCTAGAGCCCAACCGAAACTGTATAATATCTTGTGATACGGACAGAATCCTTTTGCCTAAAAAGTAAACGGAGACTGAAATGGCCACTTCTGGCTTTTAAACATCATCAGCCAGATAGAACCCACTCCACCGTTGCAGTGCAAAATTATCGCACTCGCGGCAATTTCGGTAGACTTACAACGCTCTAACAAATACCAAAATACCACGAGGGAATTGCCGGTTTCCATTGCGTTTATTAACAATTTCAGACGGGCTGACAGCAGCCACAGATTGACCAAGGATAAATAGAGAATGCTATTGCCGATCATTTGAATAGAGACGTAAATGGCGTACTCTGGCTTATTAGCCATCATCAATCAGCCTTATCCAACCAAAAGTTCTGGTGCACAATGCTCAATTTCGAAAGGTGTTTGATCGTAAAGCAATGCTTTACCAACTCCTACACGAGCACGATGACTTGCCGGTTTAGATTGGGTATTGATAACAAGGTCGGATAATACATCACCAATGACTCAGAAGGCTCACTCTTTTTGTTGTGCCTTGCAGCTCACTCTAGGGCATCACCAGCAGCCGCAGACTGGCCAGTGAAATAGGCATAATCACATAGCCGACAACGAAAATTGAGACTGGAATGGGCACTTCTGACCAGCCGCATAGGTGAGTTTCCTTTGTATTCCCTTTTTGAACATGCATGTTTTGGTATCAAAATTCGTATCTCGGTTTGTTGGCGAGGTCAATTTAAATGAGCCAACGGGGTGGAACATAGTTGAAAAAGAGCAGACAGTGAAAAAAAAACTTGCAGTGATTTTAGGAGAAAAAACTCGCCCTCGGGGGGATCACGGCGATCACCTGTATCATCACCGTAGTGCAAAAGATGCAGACAGACACTACGTTGCTGATTGCAGAGTCCGCCGAACGGTTTCAAAGGCAGAAATATATGTCCAGATCGTCCTCGGTCTGTTGCGGTTCGAAAAAAGGGATAACGTTCAGACACCGCATGGAATATGGCCACCAGGTTCAGCTGATGCGAACACTAACGGTGTCACCAAAGTGTGCAGATAGTTAAACAGGGAAGACCTCGGGGACCTCCGCATGGGATTTATGGGTGCGTAAGCCCACGGATGAAAAAAGTAACACATAAGTAATATTACTTAACTATAGCATGCAGTATTATGTATGCCTACTCTTTGACGTCGCTCTTGTAGCTTTCGGTTTCTGTTGTAGCACGCACCATTATATCGATCTGACTTTCGCTTAAAAGCCTCTAGGGATTCTGTCATAACAAAATCCAGTGGAAGATTATTCCCAGCTTCGACCACTCTTTTGGAGAAAAAGAACTTCCGAGTGTCTAGCCTAGCCCCAGTCACACTTAATTTGAGAGGATGACCTCTCAAATTCGTTGTTGTTGTTTTTGCTCACTCTAAGTAATCGCCTGGGACAAGACAGCAGTTCTGAATGCCTAGTATGCCGAATGTTAGTATTAGTTCACCCCGAAGCTGTCTATAGCGCAAAGGAAAGAGCTTGAGGTTAGACAGCCATTGTTCATAAGGCTGTGAGCCCTGTCCAAGGACAAGTTTGGTTTCGAGGATGTTGATGTCCTTCGCCACCCACGGTCTCCAAGCTTGGATAGCGGATTCCAACTTTGGCCGCACGAAAGCTCAAAAGACTTTGGTGAAGCAGTCGTCATTGAAGTCTGAAAAATATCGTTTGACGAGGCACAGCATCGACATCGCTGACTTTGCTACCTTTGCACAATGTAGGGGAGGTTTAAGAGAGGGCATGATCCAGACTCCCAGGTCCTCTTGGGCATCCACTACTTTCAATGGTATGCCATTTAGTCGGCAAACCATAAGATTCGAAGGATTGCTTTTACCGACTCGTTTAGTGTCGTACTTAGACTCATTCAACGGAAAGAGCCAGTCCTAAGATCATTTGTGTAGCCGATTAAAGTTTGCATGCAAGTTCTCTTCATCAGTCGCAGTTGGAATTACGCACTTAGGTTTAAGATCATCGGCAAGCATGGCAATATCGCAGTCCAGTTCGCTAACGCAATCATTCATTAATAAATTATGGCCGAGAACAGAGCCTTGGGGAACACCACTCTCAACCTCAACATAGGCTGACTGTTTGTCGCTGATATGGACGGTTTGCAAGAGGCCGATTAGGAAGTTTTTTTATATATGTCAGAATTCTAGCTCTTACTCCTATGCGACTGAGTTTATAAAAAAGGCGGTGGTGTGCACGCTATTGGAAGCATTTTTGAAGTCGATATAGACTGCGCGCAGCGTATTTCACCGATGTCTCAGAGGACTTCCTCTTTTATTTCTGCCTTGGGTATCACTCTAGAATATCACTAGCAGCCCCAGCCTTGCCAGTGAAATAGACAGAATCATATAACCGACAATGAAAATAGAGACTGGAATTGGCACTTCTGGCCAGCCGCCTAGCGAAATCGTTGGGTTGAGGTCACTTGGACTGGGGGAAGGGTAAAGCAGGGTGGGATGTGAGCAATGTTCGGGGGTAGAGTGCAGGTAGTGAATATCGCTGTACATACGCTGTTTCGACCCCCTGATGACAGTTTTTCACCCGTTCGTACCTTACAGTGATATTCCCTCCTTGCACTCTACACCCGAACACTGTTCACACCCTACCCTAACTTCCCCTTCCACCAGTCCCAGTGACCTCATCTCGTCGACATCGCCAGGCGACTGGCGTAGGACCGATTATTATTAACCATAAGACGCTTATAAACCTCGTCAATTCTTCATATTTTCATTATTCATGTAATTGTACTGGCCTGATGATGAGTTACCGAAAACACGTGTTCGCCGCCTTCACTTTTCAGTGTTAACATAGGAATATTTGCCGAACTTAAACATTTCAAAGATCCCTCGGTGTTTAAGGAACTCAATGGATTCCTTAAGTTTGACACCAGACGTGAAGAGGCAAACGTGAGTGCCAAATTTTTATCGGGATGTATGGATCAGGGTGAAGATCCGAGACATTACTGGAAAATCTTAAGAAGAAACCATATCACCGTTTCCTCAGCTGCACTAAAAGGCATGCAAAAGTCAGCTGGAATCGAGGAACTTCATCGAAATCTTTGTCAGAGAGCTATGCTACTCGACTACCTTGACAATTTTGAGATACTGGCATTTGAAGACTATATGCAAACGGTCAGAAGTAAAAGAATTGAGGCCAGGTGGGCTAAACTTCTTCAAAGTATCCAATTGATGAAAGCGCAGACCACCCATCCAAACAATTCGGAACGGTACGTCCATAAATATTTTTCAATACGCCTTGAAAAGACTCTCTTAGAGGTATTAGCTCTAGGTTCAAAGTTTTGCATTGCACACCGGATGCCGAAGCAATTAGAGTTAGAAATCCGATTGGAGAGTCTCTTTAGTCAGATTGCTGATCTAAAACCTACTGACCCCAGGGAAGTTTATTATCTTACGTCGACTCTGGTTAACTGTAGCCAACAGTATCTTAGGAAAGCTCCAAGGAAGAAAGGCCCTTTAACAAGGGATCATCTCGATATTCTAAGGGAGGTTCGTCAAAACGGAAGTATCGTACTCACCAGGCCGGACAAGGGTTCAGGAGTAGTACTCATGGACAGGACAGATCGAGTTGCGAAACTAGAAGAAATCTTGTCGGCTCGTACCGAGTTCTCGAAAGCTGAGAAATGCGAGGATCGTACCGAGGCCATTGAGCGTCAGTTGATGACAGTCCTCAAAGACCTCCATAAAGAAGATCTTTTGTCTGACAAAGAGATTGAAAGACAGAGGCCTGTAAGCACGATAATACCCACAATTTACGGCCTCCCAAAGATTCATGAAAAGGGGTTACCTCGATGCCCAATCTTGGATATGCAAAACTCACCCTATCACACCATTGACAAATGACTGCTAGAAACGTTTAGCCCCTGGAAAGTTACCTATATCCTCAGATTTTGAAGGACACCTATGAGTTTATTGACGCTATAAGGAATAGGAGCGTTGGTGTACGAAGGATATTCGTTAGATGTATCATCACTGTTTACCAACGTACCCGTTATAGAAACAATAGACTTCTCTTGTAACGTTATTCGAGACACGAAATACCAAAATAGGTATGCCCGTGAAAACCCTTAGAGAATTGCTGACCCGATGCACGCAAAATGTTCACTTCCTATGTAATGGCCAGTTATACAGGCAGATAGATGGTGTAGAGATGAGTTAACAAATTGGACAGCTCTCGCGAATGATTTCAGGGGCAAGATCGAGATAATGAGTCTTAAGGACACCAAATAGATCACTTAAAATACACTGCCTCCTTTCGTTTCAGAAAACCAGTTGGTATTTCTGTCAGTTTTGTATTAGAAAACCACGTTCCACCTATCATTCCATATCTCTTCAAATATGGCATGCAAACTTAATTAACCCATTGACCTCGATTGGGGTTAATTCTTACATTTTCGTGCAATCCGAGGCCTGCTTTGACAGATTATTATATATCTGGATGAAATAAGTGTAAACATTGCATCAGGGCTTCCCTGTCTCATATCATTTCGCAATGACAAGGTTTGGCATTTTGCGCGTGATTAAGGCATATAAGTTCATCGAGAAGAAGTTTATATGACAGCAGGGACAAGAGCTTTATTTGCCTGACGTTTCGGATTCCAATTTGAACCCCTCATCAGAGACAGTATCAGATACGGGTAATTCTTTCACAGGGAGTTGCAGTATCTGTAGGATGCCGTCGCTAAGCTACTACACACCTACGGCAATCAACAGCTCCCCCTTTTTGCCTGTTAGGCATCATAAGCCAGCCATCGCCATCCCCAGCTTTTCGTTGCAGGAGGCTCAAACTCGCGACATATTTAATCAACGTGTAACGCTCACCAAACTGCCACACAAGCACGATGACTTTCCGGTTTAGTTAGGGAATGTTACCAAGGTCAGATGGACGCACACCGATGTGTGAGGAAACTCATTCATACCATTGTGTCTTGAGGCTTTCTCTAGAGCCAAACCAGCAGCCGTAGACTAGCTTGTGACAAAGACAGAATAATATTGCCGACAAACAGAAGGGAGACTGGAATGGTCACTTCTGGCTTACATGCCATCATCAGCCAGCCATAACAAAACCCCGCGGATTGGTACATGAGGCTCGAACTGGTGACGTGTTCGTTAGACGTCCAACATTCTACCAACTGCCCCACGAGCACGATGACTTTCCGGTTTCGATTGCGTATAAAAACAATGTCAGATGCACTTGCACTGATAGGTTAAAAGGATCACGCGTTTCATTGTGACTTGGGGCTAACTCTTGCGTACCACCATCAGCATCAGACTGCCTTATGATATTAACCGAATGCTATTGTTGACAAAGTAAATGGAGACTGAAATAGCAACTTCTGGCTTACTAGCCATAACTTACCCTTGCGTTGTGGTGCACAAGGCTCGAACACACGACATGTTGGATCGACGCTCAAAGCGTTTCCAACTCCAACACGAGCACGATGACTTGCTGGTTTCAATTTGTTGTATAAAATCATATGTGCGATCACCTATACCTTAGAGGAGTTTCTCGTCACGTTTTGAATTTGGGCTCACTCAAAAGCACCACTGACAGTCACAGACTGTCTCATGATATAGACATAATTATAATGCCAACAACGAAGAGGGAGACTGAAATGGCCACCTTTGCGTGACTAGCAAACCCCAGCCAGCCAACCCCACCGTTGCGGTGCAGTAATATTGAACTTGCGGTGCTTTTGGCAGACGTACAACGTTTATGCAAATACCTCAAGAACACAATGACTTGACGGTTTCCATTGGGTATATAAACAATTTCAGGTGGGTTGTCAGCAGCTACAGACTGTCTAAAGATAAATACAGAATGCTATTTCCGGTAAATTGAAGGGAGTCTTAAATGCCGAATTCTATCTTATTAGCCATCATAAATCAGCCATACCCAAAACCAGCGATGTGGTGCACAATGCTCAAACTCGAGACGTGTTTGATCGTCATGCAACGTTCTCCGAACACCCACACGAGCACGATGACTTGAGGCTTATATTTGGTATGATATCAAGGTCAACCGATATACCACCGATATCTCAGAGGACACACTCTTCTCTTTCTGCGTTGGGTCTCACACTAGGGCAGCACCTTCAGCCCCAGACTGACCATTTAAATAGACAGAATCATATAACCGACAACGAAAATATAGACTTTCATGGACACTTCTGTCCAGTCGCATAGTTGATTTACATTTGAATTCCCTATTTGCACATGCGTGTTGTGGTATCAAAATTAGTATCTCGGTTTGTTGGCAATGCCAATTGATATGAGCCAACGGGCTGGAACATAGTCTAAAAAGAGCAGTCAGGGAAAAAAGAACTCCCAGTGATTTGTAGGAGAAGAAAACCGTCACCCGTGGGGGGGGGGGGTCGCAACGGGGCCGTCGCGGTGATCACCTGGATCATCACCGAAGTGCGGAAGATGCACTCCCTTGCTGATTACAGAGTCCGACGGGTGGTTTCAAAGGCAGAAATATCTGTCCAGATCGTCCTCGGTCTGTTGCGGTTGGAAACAAGGGATAATGTTCAGAGAAAACACATGGACTATGGGCGCCAGGTTCGGCTGATACGAACACTCACGATGTCACCAAGGTGTGCAGATAGTTAAGCAGGGAAGACCTCGTGGACCTCCGCATGGGAATTATGGGTGCATGAGCCCACGGATGAAAATAATAACACAAAAGGAATGTTACGTAACTATAGCAAGTAGTATTTTATATGCCTAATTTTTGACGTCGCCCTTGCAGCTTTCGGTTCATGTTGTAGCACGCATCATTATATCGATCTGACTTTCGCTTTAAAGCCTCTAGGCATTCCGACATCACGAAATGCAGAGGAAGATTGTTCCAAGTTTCGACCACTCCTTTGGAGAAAAAGTACTTCTGAGTGTCTAGCCTAGTCCCAGTCACACGTTATTTTAGAGGATGACCTCTCAAGTTCGTAATGGTTGTTATGGTTGTTGTTGTTGATGATGATGTTGTTGCTAACTAAAAGTAATCGCCTGGGACAAGACAGCATTCCTGAGCGCATAGTATGGGGAAAGTTAGTATTAGGTCTCCCCAAAGCTGTCTATAGCGCTAGGGAAAGGAATTGAGATTAGACAGCCGTTGTTCATAAAGCTGTGAGCCCTGTCCAAGGACAATTTTGTCTGCTCGCCTTTGGGCCTTTTTGAGGATGTCGAATTTCCTTCGCCACCCAGGGTCTTCAAGCTTGGCTAGCGTATTCTACGACAGTTCGACCGTGGTAGTCCGACGATGTCCACCGTATGCTCCATGGGAAAGTGGAGCAGGGACGGTGACTTGCACGTAAATTAGTTTAAAGTGATAGTAGACTTGCGCTGCATCTACCGCACTCTCTCCTCCTCCCCCACCTGAGCCCGGTGTCAAGACAGAGTCAAGAAGACCAGTGGCGGGAGAGGACGCAGGTGGCTGGCGCAGCTGGGTCCCCTAAGCCCTAGCCGCCACTAGGCGTGCCAGCACACATCCATGTTCGGCATTTGTTATGGGAGCGCAACCCGAATAACGCCTGCCGTACCCTAATGTGGCCCCCGTGTTGGTCCAACGCATCTAGCACGTGGCCTGTTAGGGGGCGCGTATTCTAACTGCGGCCACACGAACGTTTCCAAGACTTTGGTGAAGCAGTCGTCATTGAAACCTTGTTTACTTTTATTGGCAATCTATCACCATACCCGGCAACAATAGCCTTGCGCAACGATTTGATGGAAGCGAAAGGCTCTACCTAATACTACACGTGCATGATGACTTTCCGTTTTCGATTTTGTATAGAATATATGTAAGGTGGGCCCTCTTCAATCTGTCAGAGGACTCACTCGTCCCTTTGTTCCTCTGGTTTCACTGTAAAGTCCAACCGCAGCCAAAGACTGGCTAGTGACATAGACAGAACCATGTTGGCTATAAAATAAGAGAGACTAGAATGGACACTTCAGGCTTTTTAGCCCTCATTAGCCAGCCATGACTAACCACAGCGTTCCGGTGCTCGAGGAACCAACTGGCGACATTTTTGATAGAAGTGCAAGACTCTTCCTAATACCACTTGCACACGATGACTTTCCATTTTTGATGTGCTTATAATCGTGCCCCCTAAACGGGTCACGTGGTAGATGCGTTGGACCAACACGGGGGCCACATCAGGGCACGGTAGGCGTTATTCTGGTTGCACTCCCATAACAAATGCCAAACATGGGGGTGTGGTGGCACGCCTATGGATGGCTAGGGCCTAGGGGACCCGGCCGCGCCAGTCACCTGCGCCCTCTCCCACCTCCGGTCTCCTTGACTCTGTTATGACACCGAGCTCAGGTGGGGGAGGAGGAGAGAGTGCGGTAGCAGCAGCGCAAGGGTACTATCACTTTAAACTAAATCACGTGCAAGTAACCGTCCCTGCAACACTCTTCCGTGGAGCATGCGGTGGAAATCTTCGGACTACGACGGTTGAACTGTCGTGTATATAGTCCATGTCATGTGGGTATTCTTCGATGTGTTAGAGGACTCACTCGTCCCTTTTTGCCTTGGTGCTCACTGTAGAGACCTACTACAGTCAAAGAGTGGCTTGTGACATACACCGAATCATATTGGCGATAAGGAAAAGGGAGACTGACTGACTAATTAGCCATCATCAGCTAGCCATAACTGACTACAGCGTTGCGGTACACAAGGATCCAACTCGTGACGAGTTCGGTAGACGTTTAACGCTATACAAACTGCCACTCAAGCACCATGACTTTCCTTTTCGATTGGGTATATAAACCATGTCAGCTGGGTGCTCCCTGTATATTATAGGAATAACGCGTCCCGTTGTGCCTTGGTGCTCTCTCTAAAACCCAACCAGCAGCCGCGAACTGGCTAAGGAAAAAATCATATTACGAAAAAGAAAGGGGATATTGAAATGGACACTTCTGGCCTAGAAGCCATCATTAGCCAGCCAAAACCATCCCCAGTTTTTCGGTGCACAAGGCTCAAAGTTGCAACGTTTTTTATGAAGCGCTACGATCTAACAACTGCCCCACGAGCACAATGACACTAGATTTTCAATTTGGCATACAAGCCATGTCAGACGGGCACTCTAGACGTGTTAATCGACTCATTTGTCCAGTTGTACCTTGGGACTCTCTCTCTAGGGCCCACTCAGCAGCCACAAACTGGCTAGTGATATGGACATAATCGTATTTTCAACAAAGAAAGTGGAGATTGGAATGGACACTTCTAGCCTGTAAGCCATCATTGGCCAGCCATTACCATCCCCAGCATTTCGATGCACGAGTCTAAAACTTACGATGTTTTTAAACTGACGCGCAATGATCAATTAACTGCACACGAGTACGATGACTTTCGCTTTTCGAGTTGGCATATAAACCATGTCATCTGTGCGCTCCCCGGTAAATTAAAGGAACAACTCTTCCCGTGGTGCCTCTTGGCTTTCTTTAAAGCCCAAACGGCAGCCGTAGACTGGCTCATGACACACAATTGGGTGGCTGTAAAAGAGAATGGAGACAGGAAGGGAAACTGCCGGCTTATAAGCCATCATCAGCCAGCCATTACCAGCTCCGGCATTATGGTGTCAGAGGCTTAGACTCACAATATTTTTGATCGAAACGCAACGATCTATTAATTGCCACATGAGCACTATGACTTTCGCTTTTCAATTTGGTATATAAACCATGTCATCTGTGCGCTCACCGGTTTAAAATATGAATAACTCAACCCACTGTGCCAAAGGGCTTTCTCTGGAGCCCAACCAGCAGCAGTAGACTGGCTTATTACATATTATTGTATAACCGACAAAAAGGGAGACTTAAATTGACACTTCTAGCTGTAAGCCATCATTGGCAAGCCGTAAGCATCCCCGGAGTTGTGGTGCGTGAGGCTTGAACTCTCAACATTTCTGATCAAAGCGCCACGATCTACCAAATGCCACACAAGCACGATGACGTTCCCATTTTGTTTCGGGATATAAACTATGTCGGCTGGGAATAATCCGTTCCATTGTGCCATGGGGCTCTCACAAGTGCCCAACCAGCAGCCGTAGACAGGCTAATGATATAGAATCGAATTGCCGACAAATGAAAGGGAGACAGGAATCGATACATCTGGCTTATTAGCTAATATCAGCCAGCCACTTCCATCTCCGGCATTGTGGTGCCTGAGGCTAGAGCTCGCAACGTATTTGATCGAAGCTCAATGATATCTTCATTGCAACACGAGCACGAGGGCTTTCTATTTTCGATTTGGTATATGAATCATGTCATCTGGGCGCTCCCCTGTATATAACATAAAGAACTCGACCCGTTGTGCCGAAGGGCTCTATCGAATGCCATACCAGCAGCCGAAGACTGGCTAATGACACAGAATGGTATTGCTGCAAAAGACAAAGGGCACTGGAATGGATACCTCCTGATTATTAACCACCATCAGCCAGCCATTAAACATACCAAGCATTGTAATGCACGAGGTTTGAACTTGCGACGTTTTTAATCGAAGTTCAACGATCTTCAAACTGCCACACAAGCACTATGACTTTCGCGTTTCGATTCGGTACATAAACCATGTCAGCTAAGCGCTCTGCTGTAAATTATATGAATAACTCGTTCCGATGTGCCGCTGCGCTCTCTCTTTCTGGAGCCCACCCATCAGCCATCAACTGGCTAGTGACATGGACAGAATCGTATTGTCAACAAAGAAAAGAGAAACTAAAATAGGCACTTCTAGCCTGTAAGCCATCATTGGCCGGCTGTTACCATCCCCAGCTTTTCGGTGCACGAGTCTCAAACTCACGACGTTTTTTTGATTGATGCGCAACGATCAATTAACTGCCACACGTGCATGAAGATTTTAACTTTTTTATCTGGGTAAAACAACCATGTGAGCTGGTTCTCCGTGGTGCAGTATTGTAAAAACTCGTTCCGTTATGCCTCTGAGCCTTCGTTAGAGCACAAACAGCAGCCGTAAACTGGCGCATGACAGAATTGTATTACTGTAAATGAAAAGGGAGACTGAATGGGCCAAGTCCGGCTTATTAGCCATCATCAGCCAGCCATAACCATCCCCGGCGTTGTAGTGCTTGATGCTCAAACTCACAACATTTTTGATCGAAACGCAAAGATCTATGAATTTCTACACAAGCACGACGACTTTCGATTTTTTATTTGGTTTATAAACCATGTCATCTGGGCGCTCCCCTGTATATAAAATGAAGAACTCGACCCGTTGTGCCGAAGAGCTCTATCGAATGCCCTACATGCAGCCGAAGACTGGCTAATGACATAGAATGGTATTCCTGCATAAGAAAAGGGAGACTGAATTGGACACGTCCTGATTATTAGCCACCATCAGCCAGCCATTATAATCCCAAGCGTTGTGGTGCACGATTTTTGAACTTGCGAAGTTTTAATCGAAGCTCAATGATCTTCCAACTGCCACACAAGCATTTAGACCTTCCCTTTTCAATTTGGTATTTAAAACATGTCAGCAGGGCGCTCCGCGGTAAATTATATGAATAACTCGTACCTTACTGCCTCTGGGCTCTCTCTGGAGCCCAACCAGCAGCCGTAGTCTGGCTTAGAACATATTATTGTATTACTAACAAAAAGGTAGACTGAAATGTACACTTCAAGCTTGTAAGCCATCATTGGCCAATCGTTACCATTCCGGGCGTTGTAGTCTCTGAGGCTCAAACTCAGACCGTTTTTGATCGAAACGCAACGATCTTTGAATTTCTGCACAAGCACGATGACTTTCGATTTTCGATTTGGTATATAAACCATGTCATCTGGGCGCTTCGCGGTATATAAAATGAAGAATTCGACCCGCGGTGCCGAAGGGCTCTATCGAATGCCATACCAGCAGCCGAAGACTGGCTAATGACACAGAATGGTATTCATGCAAAATAAAAGGGGCACTGGAATGGATACGTCCTGATTATTTAACACCATCAGCCTGCCATAACAATCCCAAGTGTTGCTTTGCACCAGGTTTGAACTTGCAACCTTTTTAATCGAAGCTCAACGATCTGCCAACTGCCACACAAGCACTATGACTTTCCAGTTTCGATGTCGTATATAAGCCATGTCAGCTGGGCGCTCCGTGGTATATAAAATGAAGAATTCGACCCGCGGTGCCGAAGGGCTCTATCGAATGCCATACCAGCAGCCGAAGACTGGCTAATGACACAGAATGGTATTGCTGCAAAAGACAAAGGGCACTGGAATGGATACCTCCTGATTATTAACCACCATCAGCCAGCCATAAAAATACCAAGCGTTGTGGTGCACGAGGTTTGAACCTGCAACCTTTTTACTCGAAGCTCAACGATCTTCCAACTGCCACACAAGCACTATGACTTTCGCGTTTCGATTTGGTATAAAAACCATGTCAGCTAGGCGCTCCGCTGTAAATTATATGAATAACTCGTTCCGTTGTGCCGCTGCGTTCTCTCTTTCTGGAGCCCACCCATCAGCCATCAACTCGCTAGTGACATGGACAGAATCGTATTGTCAACAAAGAAAAGAGAAACTGAAATAGTCACTTCTAGCCCGTTAGCCATCATTGGCCGGCTGTTACCATCCCCAGCTTTTCGGTGCACGAGTCTCAAACTCACGACGTTTTTGATTGATGCGCAACGATCTATTAACTGCCACACGTGCATGAAGAATTTAAACTTTCTGATCTGGGTAAAAAAACATGTCAGCTGGGCGCTCCGCGGTGCAGTATTGTAAAAACTCGTTCCGTTATGCATCTGAGCCTTCGTTAGAGCACAAACAGCAGCCGTAGACTGGCACATGACATAATTGTATTACTGTAAATGAAAAGGGAGACTGAATGGGACCAGTCCGGCTTATAAGCTATCATCAGCCAGCCATATCCATCCCCGGCGTTGTAGTGCCTGATGCTCAAACTCACAATGTTTTTGATAGAAACGCAACGATCTATGAATTTCTACACAAGCAAGATGACTTTCGATTTTCGATTTGGTTTATAAACCATGTCCTCTTGGCGCTCCCCTGTATATAAAATGAAGAACTCGACCCGTTGTGCCGAAGGGCTCTATCGAATGCCCTATCAGCAGCCGAAGTTTGGCCTATGACATAAAATGGTACTCCTACGTAAGAAAAGGGAGACTGAATTGGACACGCCCTGAATATTAGCCATTATCAGCCAGTCATAAAAATACCAAGCGTTGTGGTGCACGAGGTTTGAACTTGCGGCCTTTTTAATCGAAGCTCACCGATCTTCCAACTGTCACGAAAGCACTATGACTTTCCCGTTTCAATTTGGTATATAAACCATGTCAGCTGGGCGCTCCGCGGTACACTATATGAATAACTCGTCCCGTTGTGACTCTGGGCTCTCTCTGGAGCCCAACCAGCAGCCGCAGACTGGCTTATGACATTTAATTAAAAACCGAAAAAAGGGTCGACTGAAGTGGACACTTCAAGTCTGTAAGCCATCATTGGCCGGCTATTACCATCCCCAGCTTTTCGGTGCACGAGTCTCAAACTCACGACGTTTTTAATTGATGCGCAACGATCAATTAACTGCCACACGTGCATGAAGATTTTAACTTTGTTATCTGGGTAAAACAACCATGTGAGCTGGCTCTCCGCGGTGCATTATAGTAAAAAGTCGTCCCGTGGTGCCTCTGAGCTTTCGCTAGAGCACAAAAAGCAGCCGTGTAATGGCTTATGACAGAGTTGTATTTCTGCATAAGACAAGGGAGACTGGAATGGAAACGTCCTGATTATTTGCCATCATCAGCCAGCCATAACAATCCCAAGCGTTGTGGTGCACGAGGTTTGAACTTGCGACGATTTTAATCGATCCTCAACGATCTTCCAAATGCTACACAAGCAATTTGACTTCCTGTTTCGATTTGGTATATAAACCAAGTCAGCTTGGCGATCCGCGGTAAATTATATGAATAAATCGTCCCGTGATGCCTCTGGGCTATCTCTTTCTGGAGCCCACCCATCAGCCATAAACTGGCTAGTGACATGGACAGAATCATTTTGTCAACAAAGAAAAGGGAGACTGGAATGGACACTTCTAGCCTGTAAGCCATCATTGGCCAGCCGTTCCCATCCCAAACTTTTCGGTGCATGAGTCTCAAACTCACGACGTTTTTGATTGATGTGCAACGATCTATAAACTGCCACACGTGCACAATGATTTTAACTTTTTGATTTTGGTATAAAAACCATGTCTGCTGGGCGCTCCACGGTGCATTATAGGTATAACTAGTCCCGTGGTCCTACTGAGTTTTCGCTAGAGCACAAACAGCAGCTATAGACTGGCTCATGACAGTATTGTATTGCTGTAAAAGTAAAGGGAGACTGAATTGGACACGTCCGGCTTATTAGCCATCATTAGCCAGCCATAACCATCCAAGGCGTTGTAGTGCCTGAGGCTCAAGCTCACAACGTTTTTGATCGAAGCGCAACGATCTATGAATTTATATACAAGCACGATGACTTTCGATTTTCGATTCGGTATATAAACCATATCATCTAGGCACTCCCCGGTTTATAATATGAAGAACTCGACTTCAAAAACTGAGACTGGAATGGACACTCCTAGCCTGGAAGCCATCATTGTACGAGTCTTGAACTCGCGACGATTTTAAATTGAATCCTTACGATCTATTACATGCCACACGAGCACGATTACTTTTCCTTTTCAATTTGGGGATAAAAACTATGTCAGCTGGGCGCTCCACGGTGAATTATAGGAATAACTCCTCTGGCCTGTAAGCAATCATTAGCCAGCCATAACCATCCCAGCTTTTCGGTGCACGAGGCCCGAACTCGTGACTTTTTTGATCGAAGTGCAATGATCTTCCAACTGCCACATGAGCACGATTACTTTCTCTTTTCGAGTATGTTAATAAACCGTTTCAGCTGGGCGTTCCCTGATATATTATAGGAACAACTTGGACCGTTGTGCCGTTGGGAACTCTCTAATGCCCAACCATTTGCCGAAAACTAACCAGTGACATAGAATCGTATTGCTGACAAAGAGAAGGGATACTTGAATGGACACTTATAGTCTGTAAGCCATAATCAGCCAGCCATAACCATCCCAGCTTTTCGGTGCACGAGGCCCAAACTCGCGACTTTTTTGATCAAAGCGCAACGATCTTCCAACTGCCACATGAGCACGATTACTTTCCCTTTTCGATTATGTATATAAACAGTTTCAGCTGGGCGCTCCCTGATATATTATAGGAACAACTTGGACCGTTGTGCCGTTGGCATCTCGCTAATGCCCAACCATTTACCAAAGACTAACTAGTGACATAGAAACGTATTGCCGACAAAGAGAAGGGATACTGGAATGGACACTTATAGTATGTAAGCCATCATTGGTCAGCCATAACCATCCCAGCTTTTCGGTGCACGAGGCTCGATCTCGAGAAGTTTTGATCGAAGCGCAGAGACCTACCAACTGTCACACGAGCACGATGAATTTCCTTTTTCAATTGGGTATTTACACCCTGTCAGCTGGGCGCTCCCTGGTATTTTATAGGAATAACTTGTCCCATTAAGCCATGGTGCTATCTTTAACTCCCAACCAGCAGCCTTGGACTGGTTAATAACATAGAATAATATTTATTAAAAAGAAAAGGGATAATCTAATGGACACATCTAGCCTGTTAGCCATCATGGGCCAGTCATCACTATTCCCAGCTTTTCGGTGCAAGAGTCCCGATTTTGCAGCATTCCTAATTGAAGCGCAACGATCTATTAACTTCCACATGAGCACGAGTTTTCCGTTTTCATTGGGTAAATAAACCATGTCAACTGGTTGTTCCCCGATAGGAATAACCCGTACAATTGTGCATTGGGACTATCTCTAGTGCACAACAAGCAGCCCAAGACTAACTAGTGACAAAGCATCGTATTGCCGACGAAGAAAGGGGAGACTAACTATAGCAAGTAGTATTCTGAATGCCTGATTTTCTGACGTCGACCTTGCAGCTTTCATTTCGTGTTTTAGCCAGCACCATTATAGCGATCTAACTTTTGATTAAAATCCTCTAGGCATTCCGACGTTACAACATCCAGAGGAAGATTATTGCATGCTTTGACCACTCTTTTGGAGAAAAAGTACTTTCGAACATCAATTTAAAGGATGACATCTCAAGTTCGTTGTTGTTGTTGCTAACTCAAAGTAATTGCCTTGGACAAGGCAGCCGTCCTGAACACGTAGTATGCGGAATGTTAGTATGAGGTCTCCCCGAAGCTGTCCATAGCGCAAGGGAAAGAGCTTGAGATTAGACAGCCGTTGTTCATAAGGCTGTGAGCCCTGTGCTAGGACCTATTTGTCTGCTCGCCTTTAGACCTTTTCGAGGATGTTGCTGTCCTTCGCCACCAAGAGTCTCCAATCTTGGATAGCGAATTCCAACTGCGGCCTCACGAAGGCTCCAAAGATTCTGGTGTAACAGTCGTTATTGAAGGCTGAAAAATATCGTTTGACGAGGCACATCCTCGACATCGCTGACTTTGCTACCTTTGCGCAATGTAGGGAGGGTTTAAGTGAGGGCGTGATCCAGCCTCCCAGCTCCTTTGGGCATCTAATTCTTTCAATGTTATGCCATTTAGTCGGTAAACCGTACAATTCGAAGGGTTGATTTTCCCGACACATGATGTTGAGCTTGCTCTCATTTAACGGAAAGAGCCAGTCTTAAGAACATTTTTTGAGTCGGTTTAAGTTTGCATGAAAGTTCTCTTCCTCAGTCGCAGTTTGAATGACGCACAAGTAGTTGAGATAATCGGCAAACATGAAAATATCGCAGTCCAGTTCACTGGCGCAACCGTTGATGTAGACATTGAGCAAAATAGGGCCGAGAACAGAGACTTGGGCAACACCACTCTCAACCTCAACATTGGCCGACTGTTTGTCGCTGATATAGACAGTTTGCGCCTGATTTTATAAATAAGGCGGTGGTGCGGCACACTATCGAAAGCCATTTTTGATTTCGATAATGATTGTGTGCATTGTATTTCACCGATGTCACAGAGGACTCATTCTTCTCTTTCTGCCTTGGGTCTCACTCTAGAATATCACAAGCAGCCGCAGACTGGCCAGTTAAATACACAGAATCATATAACTGACAACAAAAATGGAGACTCCGATGGACACTGCTGGCCAGCTGCTTAGGCGAGTTACCTTTGAATTCCCTTTTTGTACATGCGTGTAATGGTATCAAAATATGTATGTCGGTTTGTTGGCGAGGCCAATTTATATGAGCCAACTGGGTGGAACAAAGTTGCAAAAGGAAAAAAACTCCCAGTTATTTTTAGGAGAATTAAACTGTCGCACGTGGGGGAGGGTGGTTTCAATGGGCGGGGGGGGGTTGGGAAAGCAATGCTTCGAATTGTACGGTTTGCCAACTAAATGACATACCATTGAAAGAAGTGGATGCCCAAAAGGACCTGGGAGTCTGGATCACACCCTCGCTTAAACCGTCCCTACATTGCGCAAAGGAAGCGAATTTAGCGATGTAAATGCCTCGTCTCGACTAGCGAGATTTTTCAGCCTTCAATGATGACTGCTTCACCGAAGTTTCGAAACAAGTGATAACGTTCAGAGACCGCATGGACTATGGCTGCCAGGTTCGGCTGATGCGAACACTCAAGGTTTCACCGAGGTGCGCAGATAGTTAAGCCGGGAAGACCTCGGTAAAGGGAATTATGCTTGCGCGTGGGCCCTCGGATGAAAATAATAACACATAAAAAATGTTATTTGAATATAGCGAAATGTATTATAAATGCCTTATTTTCTGACGTTGCCATTGCAGCTTTCAGTTACTGTTGTAGCACGCAGCACAATATCGATCTAACTAACTGTTAACATTCACTAGGGATTGCGACATAACAACAATGAGAGGATAATTATTCCAAGCTTCGACAACTCTTTTGGAGAAAGAGTATTTCCGAGATTTTAGTCTAGCCACAGTCACACGTTATTTGAGAGGATGACATCTCACGGTGTCAACAAGGTGTGCAGATAGTTAAGCAGGTTGGACCACGGGGACCTCCGCATGGGGATCATGGGACTGCGTGAGCCCTCGGATGAAAATTATAACACATAAATAAATGTAACTTAACTAAAGCAAATAGTATTCTAAATGCCTTATTTTCTCGGCAATGAAATAGAAGGAAAAAAGCTTTTTTAAGAGGCACAGCGTTGACATCGCTGACCTAGCTACCTTTACGCATCGCGAGCACGTAGACATAAACAGAATCGTATTGCCAAAAAAAGGAGACCGGAATGGCTATTCTCGGCTTATTAGACATCATCAGTCAGCCATAACTAACCACATCATTGCAATGCACAAGTCTCAAACTCACGACCGTTTTGATGGAAGTGCAACGCTCTACCTAATATCACACGTGCACGAAAACTTTCTCTTTTCGATTGTGCATATAATCCATGTCTTGTGGGACCTCCTTCTTGTTTTAGAGGGCTCAATAGTCACTTGGTGTCTTGGGGCTCACTTTAGAGACCATTCACAGCGAACGACTGGCAAGTTACATGGACAGAATCTTATTTGCGATAAAGAAAAGGGAGACTGCAGCCGTAAACTGGATAGTGTAAGACACTTCCATTCTCATCTGGTGCCTTGGGGCTCTCTCTTGAGCCCTTCTAGCAGCCGAAACTTGGCTAGTGACCTACACAGAATCGTATTGCAGACAAAAGAAAAGGCAGACTGAAATGGGCGTTTCCGGCGTATTTGCCATAATTTACCAGATATTACTGTCCCCAGAGTTGTAATGCTTGTGGCTAGATCTTACGACGATTTTGATCGAAGCACAGCGAGCTGCCATATGCCACCGGAGAACGATAACTATCCTTTTTTCGATTTCGTATAAATGCCATATCAGTTGGGTGCTCCACGTTGTGTTATTCGTTTAACTCGTCCCCATGAGCACTGGGGCTCTGTCTTGGGCCGAGCCAGCAGCCGTAGACTGGCTATTGACATAGAATTGAATTGCCGACAAAGAAAATAGAGACTGAAATGGGCGTTTCTGGGGTATTTGTCATCATCTACAGGATAGTACTATGCCAGCATTGCGGTGCCCGAGGCTCAAACTCATGACAATGTTGATCAAAGCGCAACGATCTACCAACTCCCACTCATGCACGATAACTTTCCCTTTTCGATTTGCTATATTAACCGAGTCAACTGGGCACTCCGCGGTGGTTTATTGGAATATCTCGTCCCGTTGTGCCTTGTGGCTCTCTCTCTAAAGCCCAGCCAGCAGCCTTAGACTGGCTAATAACATAGAATTGTATTACCGACAAAGAAAGGGAGACTGGAATGGGCGTTTCAGGCGTATATGCTATCATTTACCAGTAAGTACTATGCCAGCATTGTGGTGCCCGATGCTCGAACTCATGACGATTTTGACCGAAGCGCAACCAACTACCAACTTGCACGCGAACACTATGACTTTTCTTTTTGATTTGGTATAAATGCCATATCAGCTGGGCACTCCACGGTGTATCACAGGAATAACTCTTCTTTTTGTGCCTTGGGGCTCTTTCTAGATCCCAGCCAGCAGGCGTAGACTGTCTAATGACATAGAATCGTATTTTCCGACAAAGAAAAGGGAAACTTAAATTGGAACTCTCAGCTTATCAGCCATCATCTGCCAGCCATAACCATCCCCAACGTTGTGGTTACTGATATTTGAACTCGCGAAGAGTTCGATCGAAACGCAGCGAACTACCAACTGACAATCATGAACGATAACTTTCCCTTTTAAATTTGATAAATTAACCAAGTCCGCTGGGCGCTCCAAGGACTTTTTTTGGAATAACTTGCCCCATTGTGCCTAGGTGCTCTCTCTTGTTCCCAGCCAGCAGTCGTAGACTTGGTTATGACATATTATTTTATTGCCGGCAAAGAAAAGGGAGATGGGAATGGGCGTTTTGTGCGTATTTGTTATTTTCTACCAAATAGTACTATGCATGCATTCTGGTGCCCGAGGCTCGACCTCACAACCATTTTGATCGAAGCATAACGACCTACCAACTTGCACACGAGCACGATGACTTTCCTTTTCGATTTGGTATAAATGCCATATCAGCTGGGCTCTCCGCGGTGTATCACAGAAATAACTCGTCTTTTTGTTCCTTGGGCCTCCCTCTAGAGCCCAGCCAGCAGCCGTAGACTGTCTAATGACATAAAATCGTATTATCCGACAAAGAAAAGGGAGACTTAAATTGGAACTCTCAGCTTATCAGCCATCATCTGCCAACCATAACCATACCCAACGTTGTGGTTACTGATATTCGAACTCGCGACGTTGTGGATCGAAACGCAGCGAGCTACCAACTGCCACTCATGCACGATAACTTTCCCTTTTCGATTTGCTATATTGTCCAAGTCAGCTGGTCGCTCCGCGGTCGTTTATTGGAGTAACTCGCATCATTGTGCCTAGGGGCTCTCTCTAGTGCCCAGCCAGCAGCCGAAGACTAGGTTATGACATATAATTTTATTGCCGGCAAAGAAAAGGGAGATTGGATTGGGCGTTTTTGGCGTATTTTTTATTATCTACCAAAAAATACTATGCAAGCACGTTGGTGCCCGAGGCTCGAACTCATGACGATTTTGAAGGAAGTGCAACGACCTACTAAGTTGCACACGAGCACGATGACTTTCCTTTTCTATTTGGTATAAATGCCATATCAACTGGGCACTCTACGGTGTATCACAGAAATAACTCGTCTTTTTGTTCCTTGGGGCTCTCTTTCGTTCCAAACCAGCAGCCGTAGACTAGGTTATGACATATAATTTTATTGCCGGCAAAGAAAAGGGAGATTGAAATGGGCGTTTTTGGCGTATTTGTTATTATTTACCAAATAGTACAATGCAAGCGTTGTGGTGCCCGAGGCTCGAACTCGTGACGATGTGGATCGAAACGCAGCCAGCTACCAACTGCCACTCATGCACGATAACTTTGCCTTTTCGATTTGCTATGTTAACCAAGTCAGCTGGGCGCTCCGCGGTGGTTTATTGGAATAACTCGCCCCTTTGTGCCTAGGGGCTCTCTCTAGTGCCCAGCCAGCAGCCGTAGACTAGGTTACGACATACAATTTATTGCCGGCAAAGAAAAGGGAGATTGGAATGGGCGTTTTTGGCGTATTTGTAATTGTCTATCAAATAGTACTATGCAAGCGTTGTGGTGCCCGAGGCTCGAACTCAGGACGATTTTGACCAAAGGGCAACGACCTACCAACTTTCACACAAGCACGATGACTTTCCCTTTTCGATTTGGTATAAATGCCATATCAGCTGGGCACTCCACGGTGTATCACAGGAATAACTCTTCTTTTTGTGCCTTGGGGCTCTTTCTAGATCCCAGCCAGCAGGCGTAGACTGTCTAATGACATAGAATCGTATTTTCCGACAAAGAAAAGGGAGACTTAAATTGGAACTCTCAGCTTATCAGCCATCATCTGCCAACCATAACCATACCCAACGTTGTGGTTACTGATATTCGAACTCGCGACGTTGTGGATCGAAACGCAGCGGGCTACCAAACGCCACTCATGCACGAAAACTTTCCCTTTTCGATTTGCGATATTAACCGAGTCAGCTGGGCGCTCCGCGTTGTTTTAGTTGGAAAACAAGACCCGTTGTGCCTCGGGGCTCTCTCTAGTGCCCAGCCAGCAGCCGTAGACTAAGTTTATTGCCGGCAAAGAAAAGAGAGATTGGAATGGGCGCTTATGGCGTATTTGTAATTATCTATCAAATAGTACTATGCAAGCGTTGTGTTGCCCGAGGCTCGAACTCACGACGATTTTGAACAAAGGGAAACGACCTACCAACTTGCACACGAGCACGATGACTTTCCTTTTCGAGTTGGTATAAATGCCATATCAGCTGGGCACGCCAGGGTGTATCACAGGAATAACTCGTCTTTTTGTACCTTGGGATTCTCTCTAGAGCACAGCTAGCAGCCGTAGACTGTCTAAAGACATAAAATCGTATTTTCCGTCAAAGAAAAAGGAGACGGAAATAGGCACTTCAGGCTTATTTGCTATCATCTACCAGATATAACAATCCGATGCTTTGTGCTACACAAAGCTCGAACTCACGACGATTTTGATCAAAGCACAGTGAGCTACCAACTGCCACTCATGCACCATAAATTTCCCATTTCGATTTGCTATATTAACCAAGTGAGCTGGGCGCTCCCGGTGGTTTATTGGAATAACTCGTCCCCGTTGTACCTTTGGGCTCTTTCTACAGCCCAGCTGGCAGACAAAGACTGACTAATGGCATCGAATTGTATTGCCGACAAAGAAAATGGGAGACTAGAATGGGCGTTTCAGGCGTATATGCTATCATTTACCAGTAAGTACTACGCCAGCATTGTGGTGCCCGATGCTCGAACTCATGACGATTTTGACCGAAGCGCAACGAACTACCAATTTGCACGCGAACACGATGACTTTCCTTTTCGAATTGGTATAAATGCCATATCAGCTGGGCAATCCGCGGTGTATCACAGGAATAACTCGTCTTTTTGTGCCTTGGGTATCTCTCTAGATCCCAGCCAGCAGCCGTAGACTGTCTAATGACATAGAATCGTATTTTCCGACAAAGAAAAGGGAGACTTAAATTGGAACTCTCAGCTTAGCAGCCATCATCTGCCAGCCATAACCACCCCCAACGTTTTGGTTACTGATATTGGAACTCACGAAAATTCTGATCAAAGCGCAGTGAGCTACCAAATGGCACTTATGCACGATAAATTTCCCTTTTCGATTTGCTATGTTAACCAAGTCAGCTGGGCGCTCCGCGGTGGTTTATTGGAATAACTCGACCCGTTGTGCCTTGGCGCTCTATCTAGAGCCCAGCCAGCAGCCGTAGACTAGGTTATGACATATAATTGTATTGCCGGCAACGAAAAGGGTGATTGGAATGTAGGTTTTTGGCGTATTCGTAATTATTTACCAAAAAGTAATATGCAAGCGTTGTGGTGCCCGAGGTTCGAGCTCATGACGATTTTCACCGAAGCGCAATGACCTACCAACTTGCACGCGAACACGATGACTTTTTTTTCGAATTGGTATAAATGCCATATCAGCTGGGCACGCCACGGTGTGTCACAGGAATAACTCGTCTTTTTGTACCTTGGGGCTCTCTCTAGAGCCCAGCCAGCAGCCGTAGACTGGCTAATGACATAGAATCTTATAACCAACAAAGAAAAGTGAGAGGGAAATAGGCACTTCAGACTTATTTGCTATCATCTACCAGATATATTAATCCCATGCTTTGTGGTGCCCAAGGCTCGAACTCACGACGATTTTGATCAAAGCGCAGCGGGCTGCAAACTGCCACTCGTGCAAGTTAACTTTCCCTTTTTGATTTACTATATTAATCTAGTCAGCTGGGCGCTCTGCGGTGTTTTAGTGGAATAACTTGTCCCTTTGTGCCTTGGTGCTTTATCTAGAGCCCAGCCAGCAGCCGTAGACTAGGTTATGACATATAATTTTATTGCCGGCAACGAAAAGGGTGATTGGAATGGGGGTTTTTGGCGTATTTGTAATTATTTACCAAAATGTAATATGCAAGCGTTGTGGTGCCCTAGGTTCGAACTCATGACGATTTTCACCGAAGCGCAATGACCTACCAACTTGCACGCGAACACGATGACTTTTTTTCGAATTGGTATAAATGCCATATCAGCTGGGCATGCCACGGTGTATCACAGGAATAACTCGTCTTTTTGTACCTTGGGGCTTTCTCTAGAGCAGAGCTAGCAGCCGTAGACTGTCTAAAGACATAAAATCGTATTTTCCGTCAAAGAAAAAGGAGACGGAAATAGGCACTTCAGGCTTATTTGCTATCATCTACCAGATATAACAATCCCATGCTTTGTGCTACACAAGGCTCGAACTCACGACGATTTTGATCAAAGCACAGTGAGCTACCAACTGCCACTCATGCACCATAAATTTCCCATTTCGATTTGCTATATTAACCAAGTCAGCTGGGCGCTGCGCGGTGGTTTATTGGAATAACTCGTCCCGTTGTGCCTTGGGGCTCTATCTAGAGCCCAGCCAGCAGACAAAGACTGACTAATGGCAAAGAATTGTATTGCAACCAAAAAATGGGGACTGGAATAGGCGTTTCAGGCGTATATGCCATCATTTACCAGAAAGTACTATGCCAGCATTGTGGTGTCCCGATGCTCGAACTCATGACGATTTTAACCGAAGCGCAACGACCTACCAACTTGCACGCGAACAGGATGACTTTCCTTTTCGATTTGGTATAAATGCCATATCAGCTGGGCACTCCACGGTGTATCACACGAATTACTCGTCTTTTTGTACCTTGGGGCTCTCTCTAGAGCCCAGCCAGCAGCCGTAGACTGTCTAATGACATAGAATCGTATTTTCCGACAAAGAAAAGGAGACTTAAATTGGAACTCTCAGCTTAGCAGCCATCATCTGCCAGCCATAACCACCCCCAACGTTTTGGTTACTGATATTGGAACTCACGAAAATTCTGATCAAAGCGCAGTGAGCTACCAAATGCCACTTATGCACGATAAATTTCCCTTTTCGATTTGCTATGTTAACCAAGTCAGCTGGGCGCTCCGCGGTGGTTTATTGGAATAACTCGACCCGTTGTGCCTTGGCGCTCTATCTAGAGCCCAGCCAGCAGCCGTAGACTAGGTTATGACATATAATTGTATTGCCGGCAACGAAAAGGGTGATTGGAATGGGGGTTTTTGGCGTATTCGTAATTATTTACCAAAAAGTAATATGCAAGCGTTGTGGTGCCCGAGGTTCGAGCTCATTACGATTTTCACCGAAGCGCAACGACCTACCAACTTGCACGCGAACACGATGACTTTTTTTCGAATTGGTATAAATGCCATATCAGCTGGGCATGCCACGGTGTGTCACAGGAATAACTCGTCTTTTGTGTACCTTGGGGCTCTCTCTAGAGCAGAGCTAGCAGCCGTAGACTGTCTAAAGACATAAAATCGTATTTTCGTCAAAGAAAAGGAGACGGAAATAGGCACTTCAGACTTATTTGCTATCATCTACCAGATATAACAATCCCATGCTTTGTGGTGCACAAGGCTCGAACTCACGACGATTTTGATCAAAGCGCAGTGAGCTACCAACTGCCACTCATGCACCATAAATTTCCCTTTCGATTTGCTATATTAACTAAAGTCAGCTGGGCGCTCGCGGTGGTTTAGTGGAATAACTTGTCCCTTTGTGCCTTTGGGGCTCTATCTAGAGCCCAGCCAGCAGACAAAGACTAGCTAATGGCATAGAATTGTATTGCAACCAAAGAAAATGGGGACTGGAATGGGGTTTTCAGGCGTATATGCCATCATTTACCAGAAAGTACTATGCCAGCGTTGTGGTGCCCGAGGCTCGAACTCACGACGATTTTGACCGAAGCGCAACGACCTACCAACTTGCACGCGAGCACGATGACTTTCCTTTTTCGATTTGGTATAAATGCCATATCAGCTGGGCACTCCACGGTGTATCACAGGAATAACTCGTCTTTTTGTGCCTTGGGGCTCTCTCTAGAGCCCAGCCAACATCCGTAGACTGGCTAATGACATAGAATCGTATTACCGACAAAGAAAAAGGAGACGAAATAGGCACTTCAGGCTTATTTGCTATCATCTACCAGATATACTAATCCCCATAGCTTTGTGCTGCCCAAGGCTCGAACTCACGACGATTTTTGATCAAAGCGCAGTGAGCTACCAAACTGCCACTCATGCACGATAAATTTCCCATTTCGATTTGCTATATTAACCAAGTCAGCTGGGCGCTGCGCGGTGGTTTATTGAATAACTCGTCCCGTTGTGCCTTGGGGCTCTATCTAGAGCCCAGCCAGCAGCCGAAGACTAGGGTATGACATAGAATTGTATTGCCGGCAAACGAAAATGGGGTGGACTGGAATGGGCGTTTTTGGCGTATTTGTAATTATTTACCAGAAAGTACTATGCCAGCGTTTGTGGTGCCCGATGCTCGAACTCATGACGATTTTTAACCGAAGCGCAACGACCTACCAACTTGCACGCGAACAGGATGACTTTCCTTTTCGATTTGGTATATAAATGCCATATCAGCTGGGCACTCCACGGTGTATCACAGGAATAACTCGTCTTTTTGTACCTTGGGGCTCTCTCTAGAGCCCAGCTACAGCCGTAGACTGTCTAATGACATAGAATCGTATTTTCCGACAAAGAAAAAGGAGACGGAAATAGGCACTTCCGACTTATTTGCTATCATCTACCAGATATAACAAATCCCATGCTTTGTGCTACCGAGGCTCGAACTCACGACGATTTTTGATCAAAGCGCAGCGAGCTACCAACTGCCACTCATGCACGATGAATTTCCCTTTTCTATTTGCTATATTAAACCAAGTCAGCTGGGCGCTACGCGGTGGTTTATTGGAATAACTCGACCCGTTGTGCCTTGGGGCTCTATCTAGAGCCCAGCCAGCAGCCGTAGACTAGGTTATGACATAGAATCGTATTGCCGACAAAGAAAAAGGTAGACTGGAATGGGCGTTTTCAGGCGTATTTGTAATCATTTACCAGAAAGTACTATGCCAGCCTTGTGGTGCCCGAGGCTCGAACTCACGACGATTTTCAACCGAAGCGCAACGACCTACCAACTTGCCACGCATGCACAGATGACTTTCCTTTTCGATTTGCTATAAATGCCATATCAGCTGGGCACTCCACGGTGTATCACAGGAATAACTCGTCTTTTGTACCTTTGGGGCTCTCCCTAGAGCCCAACCAGCAGCTGTAGACTACGTAAGGACATTAAATCGTATTGCCGACAAAGAAAAAGGAGACGGAAATAGGCACTTCAGGCTTATTTGCTATCATCTACCAGATATAACAACCACATGCTTTGTGCTGCCGCCGGCTCGAACTCACGACGATTTTGATCAAAGCGCAGCGAGCTACCAACTGCCACTCATGCACGATAAATTTCCCATTTTCTCGATTTGCTATATTAACCAAGTAGCTGGGCGCTCCGCTGTGGTTTATTGGAATAACTCGTCCCGTTGTGCCTTGGGGCTCTCTCTAGAGCCCAACCAGCAGCCGTAGACTAGGTAATGACATAGAAATTGTATTGCCGACAAAGAAATAGGGTAGACTGGAATGGGCGTTTTCTGGCGTATTTGTAATCATCTACCAGATACTACTATGCCCAGCTTTGGGGTGCCTGAGGCTCGAACTCGCGACGATTTTTGATCGATGCGCAGTGAGCTACCAACTGCCACTCATGCCAGATGAATTTTCCCTTTTTCGATTTTGCTATATGAACCAAGTCGGTTTGGCGCTCTACGGTGTATTATAGGAATAACTGCGTCTGGTTTGTGCTTTGGGGACTCTCTCTAGAGACCAACAAGCAGCCGTAGACTAGGTAAAGGACATTAAAATCGTATTGCCGACAAAGAAAAAGGAGACGGAAATAGGCGCTTCGGGCTTATTTGCTATCATCTACCAGATATAACTAATCCCATGCTTTGTGCCCAAGGCTCGAACTCACGACGATTTTTGATCAAAGCGCAGCGGGCTACCAACTGCCACTCAGCCACGATTATATTTCCCTTTTTCGATTTGCTATATTAACCAAGTCAGCTGGGCGCTCCGCGGTGGTTTAGTGGAATAACTCGTCCCGTTGTGCCTTGAGGCTCTCTCTAGAGCCCAGCCAGCAGCCGTAGACTAGGGTATGACATAGAATTGTATTGCCAACAAAGAAAAGGTAGACTGGAATGGGCGTTTCTGGCGTATTTGTAATCATCTACCAGATACTACTATGCCCAGCTTTGGGGTGCCTGAGGCTCGACCTCGCGACGATTTTGATCGATGCGCAGTGAGCTACCAACTGCCACTCATGCCAGATAATTTCCCTTTTCGATTTGCTATATGAAACCAAGTCGGTTTGGCGCTCTACGGTGTATTATAAGAATAATGCGTCTGGTTGTGCCTTGGGGCTCTCCCTAGAGCCCAACCAGCAGCCGTAGACTAGGTAAGGACATTAAATCGTATTGCCGACAAAGAAAAAGGAGACGGAAATAGGCACTTCAGGCTTATTTGCTATCATCTACCAGATATAACAATCCCATGCTTTGTGCTGCCTAAGGCTCGAACTCACGACAAATTTTGATCAAAGCGCAGCGAGCTACCAACTGCCACTAGTGCACGATTACTATCCCTTTTCGATTTGCTATATTAACCAAGTCAGCTAGGCGCTCCGCGGTGGTTTATTGGAATAACTCGTCCCGTTGTGCCTTGAGGCTCTCTCTAGAGCCCAGGCAGCAGCCGTAGACTGGCTAATGACATAGAATCGTATTGCCGACAAAGAAAAGGGACTGGAAATGGGCGTTTCTGGCGTATTTGTAATCATCTACCAGATAGTACTATGCCCAGCTTTTGGGGTGCCTGAGGCTCGACACTCACGACGATTTTTGATCGATGCGCAGTGAGCTACCAACTGCCACTCATGCCACGATGAATTTTCCCTTTTTCGATTTGCTATATGAACCAAGTCGGTTTGGCGCTCTACGGTGTATTATAAGAATAATGCGTCTGGTTTGTGCTTTGGGACTCTCTCTAGAGACCAACAAGCAGCCGTAGACTGGTAATGACATTAAATCGTATTTGCCGACAAAGAAAAAAAGGAGACGGAAAATAGGGCACTTCAGGCTTATTTTGCTATCATCTACCAGATATAAAAATCCCATTCTTTGTGCTGCCCAAGGCTCGAACTCACGACGATTTTTGTCAAAGCGCAGCGAACTTCCAACTGCCAGTAGTCCTCACTATGTTTCCCTTTTCGATTTGCTATATAAACCAAGTCAGCTGGGCGCTCCACCGTGGTTTATTGGAAAAACTCATCCCGTTGTGCCTTGAGGCTCCCTCTAGAGCCCAGGCAGCATCCGTCGACTAGGTAATGACATAGAATTGTATTGCTGACAAAGAAAAGGTAGACTGGAATGGGCGTTTCTTGCGTATTTGTAATCATCTACCAGATACTACTATGGCCAGCATTGGGGTGCCTGAGGCTCTACCTCGTGACGATTTTGATCGATGCGCAGTGAGCTACTAACTGCCACTCATGCCAGATGAATTTCCGTTTTTCGATATGCTATATGAACCAAATTAGGGTTTGGCGCTCTACGGTGTACTATAAGAATAATGCGTCTGGATTTGGTGCTTTAGGACTCTCTCTAGAGACCAACAAGAAGCGCATGACTAGGTAAAGGACATTTAAATCGTATTGCCGACAAAGAAAAAGGAGACGAAATAGGCACTTCAGGCTTGTGCTATCATCTACGCAGATATAAAAATCCCATTCTTTGTGCTGCCCAAGAGCTCGAACTCACGACGATTTTTGATCAAAGCGCAGCGAAACTTTCAACTGCCACTAGTGCACGATATATGTTTCCCTTTTTCGATTTGCTATATTAACCAAGTCAGCTGGGCGCTCCGCGGTGGTTTATTGGAATAGCTGATCCCGTTGTGCCTTGAGGGCTCCTCTAGAGCAGGCAGCATCCGTCGACTAGGTAATGACATAGAACTGTGTGCCGACAAAAGAAAAGGTAGACTGGAATGGGCGTTTCTGGCGTATTTGTAATCATCTACCAGATACTGCTATGCCCAGCTTTGGGGTGCCTGAGGGCTCGACCTCACGACGATTTTTGATCGATGCAGTGAGCTACCAACTGCCACTCGTTCCAGATGAATTTTCGTTTTCGATTTGCTATATGAACCAAAGTCGGTTTGCGCTCTACGGTGTATTATAAAGAAATAATGCGTCTGGTTGTGCTTTGGGACTCTCTCTAGAGACCAAACAAAGAAGCCGTAGACTAGTAAATGACATTAAAATCGATATTGCCGAAAAGAAAAGGAGACGGAAATAGGCATTTCAGGCTTTATATGCTTTATCATCTACCAGATATAAAAATCCCGATCTCTTTGTGCTGCCCAGGGGCTCGAACTCACGACGATATCGATCAAAGCGCAGCGGGCTTCAAAACTGCCACTAGTGCACGATTATGTATCCCTTTTTCGATTTGCTATATAAACCAAGTCAGCTGGAAGGCGGCTCCGCGGTGGTTTATTGGCATATCGTCCCGTTGTGCATTGTAGGGCTCTCTCTTGAGCCTCAGGCAGCATCGTTGAACCTAGGTAAATGACATTAAAATCCCGTATTGCCGCCAAAAGAGGGGAGACGGAAAATGGGCGCTTTCCGCGCATTTGCTAATCATGAATAATGCGTCTTAGTTGTGCTTTGGGACTCTCTGAGACCAACAAGAGCCGTAGAATAGGTAATGACATAAATCGTATTGCCGACAAAGAAAAAGGAGACGGAAATAGGCACTTCAGGCTTATTTGCTTTCATCTACCAGATATAACAATCCCATGTTTGTGCTGCCGAAGGCTCGAACTCACGACGATTTTGATCAAAGCGCATCGAGCTATTAACTGCAACTCATGCACGATTTGTTTCCCTTTT